>PVKA01016137.1:0-48481 GCA_004027165.1 Ctenomys sociabilis | reverse complement strand
TCAGCCTTTTGCCTCAGGGTCTCAATAATGGAGTGGTCAGGATTTATCTCCAGGTGTTTCTTTGCTGCCATGTAACCCATCGTGGAGTTGTCTCTCAGGGCTTGGGCTTTCATGATTCTTTCCATGTTCGCCGTCCAGCCGTATGTGCTTGTTACAATACAGCACGGGGATGTCACCAATCTGTTTGACACGACCACCTTTTCAACCATTTTCTCCAAGATGTCTTTCATGATCTTGCACAGGTTTTCAAACTGTCTTTTTCTCTTCCTGTTTTTTTTTCTCCTCTTCATCTTCTGGAAGTTCCAAGCCCTCTTTGGTACAATGATAAAATTATTTTAAAATAATGAAATCTATTTTCAAAATCTACTACAACTAATAAATGAAATAGACAAGGTTGCAGCTTTTGAGATCAATATACAAAGCTCAACTGTATTATAAATGTCAACAGTGAAAAAAAATTATGAACATATCAAGTACTTGAAGGACAAATCTCAAAAAAAGATATGCATGCTAAATCTGAGGAATGTTCTACATGCTAAAAGCTATGGTAGAGAGAAGTTAAGGAAATCCTAAATAAAAGAATTATAATATCTTAGTGAGTTATAATAATGCATACTTATGGGCTGGATAATTCAGGGTGCAGTGCCTGCTTAGCTAGCACGATAACATGAGTTTGATTCCGAGTCAAATAATATTATTTGATAATATATTTATTAATAATAATTAATAAATATATTATTAATAATATATTATTAACATTAATTAATTAATAGATAAGATTTCCACTTTCCCCACATTAATCTATAAATTCAGGACTCAATTAATTTATAGTCATTCTATAAGATTACCTAGGAGACCATCTGGAAACATTGTGATAGAAAAATATTCTTACAAAATCTCATTTAAAGATCACCAATACAAGAACAAATTGGTTAAACAAAAAGTCATAAAAATGCAATTTTTTTTTCTTCTTATAAGTATAGTCAGAACATGAAAACATTATTTGCAAAATACGTTCCTGGGAAAGAACTAATACAAGAAATACATAAAGAACTCTCAAAATCCAATCTTATGAAATCTTTTCAAAACTAATAGAAAAATTACCAACATACTTGAAAATACTTTGCCAAAGCGGATATATTGATGGAAACTAAACATATTTTAAAATGTTAGGCATCATTTTATGGGGGGTAAACACAAGCCATGCTGACATACACTGCACTTGTACGAGAATACCTGAAACATTAAGACCAACTATGGCAGCATTGGGGGAAGCAGAACTTGCATACAACTTTGATAAAAATATTGGCAGTTCTGTTTGTCTTAATTCAAAGTCGAACAAACACACACCATATGAACTACTCTTTCCACTCTGGGATATTTAATCTACAGAAAATAATACATATGTTCTTAAAGATTTTCCAATAATGTTCAAGATAATTTTTTTTTTTTTTTTGTCTTTTTGAGACAGGGTCTCACTATGCAGTTCAGGCTGGCCTTAAGCTCCCTTTGTAGCTCAGGCTGGTCTCGAACTCACAACAATCCTCCTGCCTCAGCCTCCCGAGTGCTGGGATTACAGGCATGCGCCACCATGCCTGGCTGATAATGTTTATTTTTAATACTGATCAACTGGAAAAACTGGAACTGCCATGGAAATGTAAATGCATAAATGAAAAAATTGTGGTATAGCTGAACAACAATATACAGTTTAGTAATAAGAAACGAGTGTGCAACAATACAAAAGGTAACACATACAGCATGAAAGAATCTCAAAATGATCAAGTATTTGAACAAAGTATGCAAAATAATCCATAATAGCAGAAAACAGATTCATGGTTATATGAGGTTGGGCACAGGTAATATAACAACGAGAAGAATGGTCATGTAAGGTGTAAAAAGGTCCATTTATATAATTTTAGTACTTATTCCATGATTATCCACATAGGTCAACTATTATCAGAGTGTACAGTTTAAATATACATAGTTTATTATACCTTAGTTCCTCTTCAAAAAAACTTTCCAAAAATGAATTACTACACTTTTTAAAAGCTTTGAGTTTGAATCACAGATCTCTGTAATCGTATCTGGTTGGTGATAAAGAATGTAAAGCATACATCTGTGATTCTGGATTGAAAACAGAAGGGAGCTAATGTTATTCTGCAGAGAAGCTAAAAGTTTTCAGGTATAAAATCAAATTCTAAACCTAATAGCAGCTCACGTTTCTCTTTCTAGTAAAAGGCAATAAAACCCATTCCGTGATTTAAGATGAAAGATCTGGTGCTAATTGTCACAATATTGCCTTCTGTCCAAGTTTAATCAAACTGAAGACACATTTAAATGAACAAATAAAAAGGTGCTAAGATCAGTGAACTATATGTGTGTGTGTGTGTGTATGTGTGTGTGTATGTATATATATATGGATTAATTAAATAGAGTGTTGAAGAAATTTTACTTCATTAATATAATCTTCACATACAAGGATTCATGCAGAATCTGCAGGCCCTCATACATTATAATATTATAGCATTTTATCACTTCTTAGACAGAATGAATATATGAGAATATTCAGGAATATTGGCAATAACAACACCATCATAAGAAAATGTCTTAGCTGTACAGCTCTTTCACTTCCTGATATTTTTGCAGAGTGGGAAAAAATAATTGCCAGTTCTTCATTTGACAGACAGTGAATTTATCCAGAACCTATACAAAATTCAAAAGTTGAACAAAAACCTCCTACAAGTGATCCAATTAAAAGTGGGCAAAAGATTTGAAGAGATATTTTTCAAAAAAGGAAAGCATAAGTGAAAAAATGCTCATTATCAGTAGCCATCAGTGAAATGTAACGAGATACATCTCACTCTTGTTGGAATGGAGATTATAAAATATAACAAAAGGTGATGAGAACATGGATGAAAAGGAGCATTTATACACTCTTGTGGGAATGTAAATTAGTATACTCACTATAGAAAGCAATATGGTTATTCTTCAAGAAGCTGAAAACAAAACTACAATATAACCCAACTGTACCACACCTGAGCATATATCCCAAGGAAGTGAAATCAGCATAAGAGCTACCAGTGTGGCTACAATTATTGAGGCACTGTTCCCAAGAGTTAAGCTATACCCACCTCCAAGGACTAGATCTAGAAAATACAGCATATGTTCACAGAGGGAGTACTATTTAGTCACAAATAAGAATAAAATCCTCACACTTGCAATAACATGGATGGAACTGAAGGACATCATTTTACAATGAGATGAGTTACAGATAGATCTACATGATCTTTGTGGAAAGTAAATTTCAGGTAAACCAAACCAAAATGATCTGAAGGTAGTACTATGCTCATAGGGTCTAAAAAGGTTGTGGAAGAGAGGGAAGGGGAAACGAGGGTGGAAGAAAGGCAGCTGGATATGATCAGTGTATGTTATCTATGTATGTGGAAATATACTGAATCACATCCATACCTAAAGTTAATGTTAATTAAAAAAGAAATTCTTATGGGGAGAGCTCTTTTTTCTGATTTTTGAAGATTCTATAATTTGTTTTTAAGATTCCATAGATTTTGAATAACAAAGCAAAGTGACCTGGAGGCATATTTAATTCTTGAATCTTCAAGCAAGCCAAACAAACTCAGCAGTTGGATGGATGGATGGATGGATGGATGGATGTACAGATGGATGCATAGATGGAAGGAGGGAAGGAGAGAGGGAAGGATGCAGAGAGGAAGAAAGGAAGGGAAGGAGGGAGGGAGGGAGGGATGGGTAGGTGGGTGACTGCGTGAGTGGGTGGTTGGATGGATAGATAGATGGGTGGATGGGTATATGGATGACTGGAGTCAAGAAGCCTTATGGCTTGAACATTATTAATAATGTATAGATTTGTATATTGTTCTCAATACAGAACATAATTCTATATCCCTCATAGCTTCAAAATGGCAATATTGCATTTTTATAAAGAAAAAATATATTAAAAATAAAGCCAAAGTGGGTTTCTCTGGATAAAACTTTTAAAAATTTCACATAGTCTCAAGTTTCTCATTTCAAGAAACACTGATTAAGAGTCTGCCTTTAAAAAGAGATTTTACACGTGAACATTTCTGCATACTACATCTCTGTGCTCATCTTATCTTGAATTTTTGTGCAACCACTCACCGGTGGAAATGATTAAATCTCCAGGTATCATTCCATCTGAGGGAAATGAAATCACTGGAATAGAACATGTTCTAAGGATCATCTGTCTACTTATCCAGCCAAGAGTTTATGTGTTACCTGTCACTTGGCTGCCACTTCAACTGAGAGGTATGCAGGACTGAGTAAGGAAAATATAGACTCTCAGAGCTAGATGGAGACACAAGGTTTCTCTAGTGAGTTCATTGACATGCATGAATGGGAGATTACAATTTTCACAGGTTCCTGAAGCTCTCCAGAGAGCCCTAGAGCCCCTGGAGTGAGAAGCCAGTCGTGGAAACCTTAAGAACAGAAGACAAGCATGCAGTTTTGGGAGAAGTGATGGCAAGTATGACAATTGCACCAATATTTTCTGGTCTTTTTTCCCCTACTTTTATCCAGCTTCATTAGGGCATAATTGACATAAAAATTGAATATGTTTATATTGTGCAATGAGATAATTTATACTTGTACATACACCTTGTGAAATATTCATCACTATGAATACAACTAACATTGCATAGGCTAGCTTTAGCCTAAAGGTTACCAAGAGTGTGCGCTTGTATGTGTGTGTGTGTGTGTGTGTGTGTGTGTGTGTGCTGAATTCATTTAAGATTCAAAGAAAATTTTTCTTTCTTAGAAAATTTCAAATATAAGAAACAGTATTATTCAGCATAGTTTGCACACTAAACATAAAATCTCCAGAATTTACTCACCTTACATAATTGAAAGTTTGTACTCTGACCAGTTTTTCCCCATTTTCCCATCCTCAAGGCCCTAGAAAGTTATATTTCATACCCTGCTTCTACAAGTTTTACATTTCTCATATAAGTAAAATCACGTAGTCTTTGCTTTTGTTATGCTTCATTTATTTCTCTTTGCATAATTTCTTCCAGGTTCACCATGTTTTCACAAATGGAAGAATTTCCTTATTTTTCGAACTGAATATTAACACAATATCCATGAGTCCACTCCTCCATTAAAAGACACTTTGGTTGACCTGATAATATCTTGACTGCTGAAAAGTGCTGCAATAAATAGAGGAGTGCACATGATTTCTGAGATCCTGATTTCAATTCTTTTGGATATGTAATCAAAACATTGCTGAATCACATGATGGATCTACTCTTCACATTCTGGAGCTGAGTCTGTGGTAAGTGACCACCTTAGATCTGGTGTGACATTAAATACTGAGTCCACAGAGGAGTGATGTGGCTCTTAGGGTTAGCTCAAACTATATGGCATATTGGATTAACTTAGATCCTGAGTTCCACGGGTCACATTGGAACTAAGATCTATTGAAGCCATGCTGACAGCCAAACCTAAAATCTGGGACCACAGATCTCATTTACTCCTGAAGCATGCCTGGCACATCCCCTTCTTTTTTTTGAATGTTAAGACAATAAGTACATATTTTTATTCAAAATTTAGAAGTCAAAACCACACATAACATTGAAGCATGACAATTCTGACATACTAAAATTCTCATACTTAAATTTTCAATTTCATAACTTAAATTTTCATTTTGACATAACATAATCCTTTTAATCAATCATCTCTATCTAATACATAAAAAACTTTTACCTTATTTGTTGTCCTTTAATGGGATTATACATCACAAGTTTTTTTGTTAAAGGCAGAGATCTGAATCTGAAAGTCTTATCATAGTAAGCAATCCTTGTTTTATATTTTAGAAGACCTGTACATTCAGAATCATGAATACATTTAATACACCATGAGATTAGCAATAATGAATTACCATACATATATGAAAACATTTGTTTCTGTCTCTTTGTTCAACCTTTTATTGATTTATTCATTTGGTCAGAGTCTTGCTATGCAGCACAACACGCCTGCGATTCCAGGGCCACATCCCCTTCTGACAGGAATTTGTCTAAAGTAATGGCTATGGGCACACTCCATTTGCCCACATTTGCATGCTTCCTTTGATTGTCAATTGCCTTCAGCTTCTCTCATGTACACTATTCCATCCATATTGCCTCTGACCAGAAACAGGTCTGATTACTCACTCACCTGTGCTTTTCAATTCAATAAAATTAATGAAATTCTTGGTCCCAGAGTTCCCTGTTATCAGTCTTCATGAAGAGCCCAATTTATTTTTTTATTTTTCCATAATTTTATTGAGAACAAATAGCAATAAGACAATTCAAGTCAAATTAGAACAGGTTCAATAATTAATACATTGCATATAGTTTTCTTAGTGGTTATTTTTTGTTCAAGGTACAGATATCATATTCTATTTACAAAAATTATTAGAGAAGATCCCTATAATCATTGAATTAAGAGAATGTAGCTGTATACCTATCTTCTCTTTTCAAAGCTGATTTATAAGAAATTTCACTAATTAATACTTTTTACATTGTTATCATCCTAGTGGTTATCCATAGCACAAGAAGCAGACAGAATATCCAGTCTGAACACTATTAGTGAAAATCTTTCTTCTCATAGAATTATGTGAAAGTAGCTGCATATTTATCCTAAATATTATCTATCTACACATACAGAATGGTCCTTCCTATGTATCCCTTTTTTTTGTTTAGCCCTGGCAGAGATGGGTATTCTACTGGCATTCAATTATTATAGGTGCTTGAATTCAACAAAACATTCCTACACAGTCCAGCAGTCCATAATAGTAGTGGATTACCCACAGAAGTTGTTGACTAGAGCCTTTTACAGCTCAGCATATTAATATGGCTTTACTTTACATACATCGTTTCTATACTTTTCTGCTAAACGGTTAAGACCAAGTTAAAGCAAGACCTATATAATAAGAAATGTAACTTGTTTCTGACAAGGTCAGTCATATCCTCTCAGGATTTATCCTAAAACCCTGAACCACAGTTTATAGATCCTTTGACAGTGTCAGCCATGTGGATAAGTTTTGGCCATTGCTTGACCAATTTGCTCTCTGTGAAAGCCTGAGAGAAAGTTTTCTCTCCATGTGACTCTCCTTAAGTGCACTATACATCGTCGATCACATTCCTCTGTGGGTCCATAATCTTCTTGATCAGAAAATTTGGGACACAACTGAATTACAGGATGTTACAGTACAGGTTCTCCTATGTCCTCAGTCTTCACTGACCTTGAAAAGTTAGGGCCAAAATGTTGACTGACCTTGAAGACCTTTCAGTTCTCCAATTTTTGATATGAAGCTTTAGGTTGTTAACCATCCAGAAGAGAAGCTGAATGTTACCCAGCAACATATGCAGTTAGGTTTACCCTATCTGTCTAAATATTAAACATCTTAGGTGTAACATGAAACAGGTATTTGCATTCAACTATTGATGTCTTGAACTTTCAGTGCTTACAGAATATGAGGAAAAAAATTTAAAAATGTAATATACACACATTATTACACAGAAATTTAGAAATCTTACCATATAGAGATTTGTAGCAGAACAATCCTGTAATGTATTTTTTCTTGTGTCTTTTTTTCATTAATTACCCATAATTATTATGTCATGACAGGGAGTATGTATTTAGCAAACCAGAATGACAGGCATTCAAGTCTGACCCTTCCATTACACATTGCTATCTTCAGTGCAGTTGCTTGGTCCACATATATCAGCATATATAGATAATCAGATTGAGAGTCCTACAATTAACTGCTACTTTCGAAAACCAATTAGTGTTTCTTGGCATCATTGCCTTACCCATCTTGTGTGTACAAAAGTATGATGTTGTCCCTGTCCTGTTTCCCAGCTTTTCTCCTTACTCTCTCCTTGTTGTCCAATCCTCAAATTCTTGCTTTCCTTTTAGTTGTGTTATAACTTTGTATTTCTTGTTCTGATTTCTTATATGAGGGAAACCATATGATATTTATACATGTGGGTCTGGTTTATTTCACTTATAGGTATATCTTCAAGTTGCATCCAATTAAATATGAAGACTTTGAGTTTATCATTCTTTATAGCTGTGTAATACTCCACTATATAAAAATACAACATCGTTTTCAACCATTCCTCATATGATGGGCATCTTGGTTGCTGCCAAGATTTGCCTATCACAAATTGTGCTGCTATAAACATAGGTATACATATATCATTATGATACAGCATTTTCAGTTATTGCCAGAAAATTCTCAGTAGGGGGATAGCTGGCTTGAATTAGATTTCGAGTTCTAGTTTCTTAAGGAGTCTGCACACGGATTTCCATAATGGCTGCACCAGTCTACATTCCCATCAGCAGTAGAGAAGGGTTCCCTTTTCCATACATCCTCCTCCAACATTTGTTGTTGGTTGATTTCTTTATGACAGACATTCTTTCTGGGGTGAGATGGTATCTCAGAGCTGTTTTAATTTGAACCTCATGGATGGCTAACGATATGGAGCATTTTTTTCATATAGTTATTCACTTCTTTAATTTTGTCCTCTGAGAAGAATGTATTCATCTCAGATGTCCATTTCTGGACTGGGTCTTTAAATTTGAGGGCCCTAATATATTTTAGTTCTTTGTAAGTTCTAGAGAGCAGACCTTTGTCTGAGTGCTTATTAGTTAAGATTTTTTCAAAATTTGTGGGTTGTCTTTTCACTTTATTGAAAATTTCTTGATGTGCAGAAGCTTCTCAATAAGTGTTGGTCCCAGTTAATTCTTTCAAGTGTATTCCATGCTAATTCATATTTCTTCATGAACTCTTTACCTAACCTTATGTCTTCAAGAGTTACTCCTACTTTCTCTTCCAGGAGATTGAGTGTTTCTGTTTTAATGTTTAGATTTTTAATCCATTTTAACATTAACTTAGTGTATGGTGATAGACATGTGTCAAGTTTTAGTTTTCAGCATGTAGAGAGACAGTTTTTCCAGCACCATTTGTTAAGGAGGCTATCTTTCTTCCAGTAAGTGTGTTTGGCCAGTTTGTCAAAGATCAGGTGGCTGAGTTTGTTCGCAGAGGCCTCTGAATCTTATAATGTATTCCATTGATCCTCAGGTCTATTTTGTTGCCAGTATCTTTTCGATTTTATCACAGGATGATTGTAGTACAATTTCAAGTCAGGAATTGTAAGGCCTCCTGCTTTGTCTTTGTTAGCCAGGATTGCCTTTGCTATTCTAGGTCTTTTCTGGTTCCAAATAAATCTTAGGAATGATTTCTCTAGGTCTGGGAAGTATGTTGGTGGCAATTTGATAGGGATTGCAATAAATATATACAACAATTTTGGGAGTACAACCATCTTCAAGATGTTGGTTTTTCATATCCAGGAACATGGAATATCTTTCCATTTTTTGGAATTCTCTATGATCTCCTTTCTTAGGGTGTTGTAATTTTCCATGAAAAGATCTTTGGCTTCTTTGGTTAAGTGAATTCCAAGCTATTTCATTTAATTCAGTGCTATTGTAAAAGGTATTGTTTCTATAGTTTCCCTCTTAGTGTGTTTGTTATCTGTGTAGAAGAATTCTTTTGACTTTTGAGTTTTGAATTTGTAACCTGCTATGCTACTGAACTTGTATATCAATTCTAGTACCTTCTTGGTGGAGTTTTTTGAGTCTTCCAAGTATCATGTCTTCTGCAAATAGTAATAATTTAAATTCTTCTTTACCTATTCTTATTCCTTTTATTACTCCCTCTTGTCTAATGGCTAGAGCTAATGATTCCAAAACTATATTGAATAGGAGGTGTGATAGAGAACATCCTTGTGTTGCACCAAATCTAAGAGTGAAAGATCTCAGTTTTTCCCATTTAGAATTACATTACCCATTGGGTTGTCATAGACGGCTTATAAAATTGAAGAAGAGGCCTTTTACTCCAATTTTCTGCAGGACTTTAAACATTAATGATAGTTGAACTTTGTCAAAAGTCTTTTCTGCATCAATTGAGATGATCATGTGCTTTTTAGATTTAACTCTATTAATATGGTGTATTATATTTATAGATTTTCGAATATTGAAAATTCCTTCCATCCCTGGGATGAAATCTACCTGTTCATGGTGCATGATCTTCTTGATGATTTGCTGTATCCTATTTGATAGGATTTTATTGAGGATTTTTGCATCTATGTTCATGATGGAGACTGGCCTGCAGCTCTCTTTTTTAGTTGTGTCTTTCCCTGGTTTTGGAATCAGTGTAATACTTGCCTCCAGAAATGATTTTGGGAGGACTGCTTCCTTTTCAATTTAATTGAAGACTGTGAAGAGTGTAGGGATTATGTGTCCTATAAATTTCTTGTAGAATTCAGCTGTGAATCCATCAGGACCTGGACTTTTTCTTTGTTGGTAGACTTTTTATTACATTTTGTATTTCATTGGATGTTATTGGCCTATTGAGAGTTGTTATATGTTCTTGATTTACTTTTGGTGATTTGTACCTTTTCAGGAATCTGTCCATTTGGTCTGTGTCTTCTATTCTCTGGATGTAAAGATTCTCAAATTAGCTATTAATAATCTTCTGAATTCTGTGGTGATTATACCTGTTTTATTCCCTATTGCTTGTATTTGAATTTTTATTTCCTCTTTTTCATGAGGTTAGCTAGGGGCTTATTGATTTTATTTAGTCTTTCAAAGAACCATCTTTTCAATTCATTGATTCTTTAAACAGTTTTCTGCATCTCAATTGAATTAATTTCTCCTGTGATCTTTATAATTTATTCGCACCTTTGGGCTCTGGGTTTCGTTTGTTCTTCGTTTTCTACATGTCAGAGGTACAGCATTAGGGTATTTATTTGTTCCCATCCTGTTTTCTTAATTGTGAGTTTCTAGCTATGATTTTTCCCTCTGAGAACTGCTTTCATTGCATCACATAAGTTCCGACAAGTTTTTCTTGAATTTTCATTGAAAATATTGTTGAATTTCTTGTTTAATTTCTTCTGTAACCCATGGATTGCTGAGTAAGGGGTTGTTTAATTTCCATGTGTTTAGGAGGTTTTTCTGCTTTCTTTTGTCATTTATTTCCAGTCTCCTTGCATTGTGGTCAGATAATATGCATGGGATAATTTTTGTTTTCTTGCATACACTTAAGCAGGACCTATGGACCATTATGTGGTCTATTTTAGAAAATGACCCATGTGCAGCTGAAAAAAGTGTTTATTCAGCTGTGGTTGCGTGTAACACTCTGTATATGTCCACCATGTACATTTGTTCCCATCTCAGGCTCAGTTCTGCTACTTCTTTGCTAATTTTTTGTCTGGTTGACCTATCTTTTTGAGATAAGGGGGTGTTAATGTTTGCTGTTAAGATTGTTGTCTTGGATATTATATTTTTCATGTCCATTAAGGTTTATCTTATATAGCTTTGTGCTATTGTGTTTGGTGCATAGATATTTATGAGTGTTACCTCTTCCTCTTGAATTTTTCCCCTAACCAATACATAGTGTCCTTTATTTCATTTAGTCCTTCTTTGTTTGAAGGTGATAGTGCTGAGAACAGAATTGGTACTCTCACTTTTTTCTGAGGTGCTGGGCCGTGTAGCATTGCTTTCCATCCTTTGACTTTAAGCCTATGAATGTCTTTTTGAGGTAAGTGTGTTTCTTGTATAGAATATATTGTTCGGTTTTATTTCCTAATCCACTGTGCCATTTCTCTTAATTGGTAAATTTAGTCCATTTATATTGATGGTTATAATTGAAATGTGTTGACTTATTATTATCATGTTATTTACCTGCTGTGGTTTACTCCTTTTTGTCCTGTGTTCAATTGTTTGCCCTGTTTAGTGGGTTCCTTCTGTTCTCATTCATGGAGTTCTGGCCATTGTGGTCCCTTTCTAGAACATCTTTCAGTAGCTGTGTAGGGATGGCTTTGTCATCATGAAATTTTTTATAGTTGTTCTTTGTCATGGAAGTATTTCACTTCTCCATCAAATTTAAAGAGAGCTTTGTAGGATATAGTAGTCTGGGATGGAATTTGTTTTCATATAGGACTTGAAGTTCTCTGGTCCATGCTCTCCTTGCCTTCATGATTTTTGAAGAGAAGTCGGCTGTAATTCTGATGGGTTTTCCTTTGAATGTGATCCTCTTCTTTCTCTAAAAGCTTTCAGTATATTTTTCTTGTGTTGTATTTCTGGGATCTTAACTATTATATGTCTTGGTGTGTTTTTAATTGGGTTGAAGTTATTTGGCATTCTGTATGCTTTGGTTACCTGAATGTTAGATTGTTTTCTCATGTTTGGGAAGTTTTCTACAATTACTGATGACCATAGTCTTTTTATATCATTTGTGTTGACTCCCTCTTTCTCATTGTTGCCTATTAATCTCACCTTATTCATCTTGGCATCATCTTGCAGGTGATGGATTATTTTTTCCTGCATCCTAATTTTTTTAAGAGATCCTTTCTCATCTTTTCACTTTCTGCACCAGCATCTTCAAGATCTAAAACTCTGTCTTTGCTTTCACTCAAACGGTTTTGGAGACTCATGATTGAGATTTTATGTTCTTCTATATCTCCTTGACTCTGCTTCATGTGATCTGTTTCTTTCCTGTATTGCTCATTCAAGGAATCCATTATATTTCTAATCTCTACTATTTTATTAATGTCGTTTTTGGAGGTAGCTATTAATTCTTATATTGCAAAGTTTTTCCCAAATTGGATTTCCTCCATATATTTCCAGAATTGATTATCTACTTCAGATGCTTTGATTCTAAAAAAATTTTTTTTGTTCCAGAAATTATTTCTGCTTTGAGTACCTCTTTACCTTTCTGCTGTTGTTTCTTTGCTTGCAAAGCTGTTAATTCATATGTTTCAGTTGGAATAATGTTCTCTGCACTTTTTCTGTGTGTGCATTGTGTTTCACCCATATATTTCTGGATTTGATTCATTACTTCAGATGCTGTGCATTCAAAAATTTCTTTTTTTATTTCATACATTAATTCTGGTCTGAATTCCTCTATACCTTTCTGCTGCTCTTTCTTTGCTTCCGACTCTATTATTTCTTTCATTTCAGCTGAGCTTGCGTCCTCTGAACTTATTGTTAGTGAGCTCAAGGCCTGAGAATACCTTTTTCTCCTGGTCTTTGTCATTTTGTATAGAGCTTTGGTATAGAGCTGTGGTGCAGTGACAACCTTAGTGCGTAATGAGATTCAGTTTCCAATCTATTAACTTTGAGATTATCCAGTTATGCCTGGCCTGGATCCAGCTATTGTGTTCAGCCCCTTTTTGCTGCAGCTCTTCTGGCACGACTGTGAGCCTATGGTTCCCCTCTGTTGTGCCTCTGGCCCAGAGAGCACCGGGGAGCACCGAAGCTGTCCTACACACTCACCAGGTCGTGTTGGGCTCAATTAGGGGCCAGAAGAGTCACAAAATTTCTCACTCACTGGGAGGTCTTGGCTGCAGTGTCTCCGATTGGTGCTTGCTACCGGAGTGCATGGGGAGCCTAAAGTTCTCCCACACACTCACTGGTCTGGGCTTGGGTGGATCAGGGGCTGGAAGAGTCACAAAAATTCTCTCTCACTCAGTGGGCTTGGGAGCAGGGGCCAGAAAATTACTTTTGAAAATAATTAAGGGCTTGGTTGTAGTTTATTGGTAGAACAGTAGCCTAACAGGTTCAATGCATATTATGATAAAAAATAATGGCAGTTAACTAATAATTTTATCTGGGCCTGATGGTGGAAACTTGTAATCCAAGCACTCTGAAGGCTGAGGCAGGAGGATTGTGAGTGTGAAACCAACCTGAGCTTAAACAAACAAAAAACAAGTAGTTTAAATTTAATGTAATAATGCTTAGTTTTGTGATAGTATAAAGTAGTAGATATCCTTGACTATTTTTTCCACAGTAAAAAAATGACCTGAGCTCATGACACATAACCATATTCTTTCAAAATAAACAGACAACTATCAAAAGAAATGTCAGTTGAAAGAAATATTCAAAAGAAAAAAAATTTGATTATTCAGTAATAAGTATAAGTGTATTTTATTAACTTATACTTCATGAACACAGATTTTGTATGTGTGCAATCAAATTTCCTAACATTGTAGAATGCTTTGGTTAATTAGATTATAGGCAAATTATCTAGATAAAATCTGACCCTTCCTCTTTTTTACATTTTGGTTTCACACAATTTAAACTTTCCTTCCAATCTTCATTTTTTTCTTTTCTAATTAACCCACTGCTAAAGTTGTCATAAATAGTAATTAAATTAATCCATACAAAACTTAGTGGCTATCTCTAAAATTATGACCAAATATTTCTCAGATAACTATTATTGAACTTTATTTATTAAAATGTTTAATCCTATTTATCATCATATATTATCCATATACTAGCATTGTTATATTTTAGAATACTTATAAGGACTTTTCCAAATTTATTTTTGTAGATTATAATACTCAATTTCTGCAGCTATTTTTTTTTCTCGGAACCAGGGATTGAACTCTGAGCCTTGCGTTTACCAGGAAAGCACTTATTCTACTGAGCCATCACTCCAGCCCCACTTCATCTATTGTTCATCACGTTTTTGACTATAGTACTAAGACTGTCTTATGGGTGACTGATAGTGGAGAGAGATTGTGTGTGATGCCCTAGGGTTTGTGAGGGGAACCATCACCAAGCAATCTGTGGACACATCATTTAGTTTTTGTTAAAAAGCTGTGAATTAAACTGATACAAATACATCGTGGTTTGAATGCTTCCAGTCAGGAAGACATAAGCATGATGCACACCTAAAGGAATTGAAATAATTGAAAAATAATCCCTTATTGAAAAGATATTACTTTTTTGTGCAAGTTATTGTTAAGGTAGGTGACAAATATAGAAGTGCTATGTAGTTATTTATACTTCCAAGTTTACCTGAATTTTTTATATTAAATGAACTAAGCATTAGGGCTGGCCCAATAGCTCAGCAGATCAAAGTGCCTGATTAGGCAGATGAAAATATTAGGGTTTGATCCCCAGCATACCATGCTGGGCCCACCCCTGGGGCACCCTGAAACAGCAATTGAAACTGGGCGTAGTGGCGCACACCTATAATCTCAATGTTTGGGAGGCTGAAAACAGGAGGATTACTATCGGTCTGATCTGTCCAGTGAGACCCTGTAGGTCCTATATTAAATACAATTTTAAAAGATCAAATAATAAATAAACAAACAGCATTTAAAAGTGGAGAGGCAGACTTGAAAATGGGTAAATTAAATTATAATGTCTAATTTACAAATAACACAATTATGCTTAATTGTATAGTAAAGCTCAATTGTGTACTATAAATTAAGGAGATTTAATAGTTTCTAACATAGAGTGAGATTTATTTCACTATTATTTCATTGTTTATTCATAGTTTGTTCTATATGGAATATTGACTCTCAGTTATATTTCATCTGGAATATATATATATATATATATATATATATATATATATATATATATATATACCAACACAGTCAGATTATGTTTCATATTTTGATAATATACATTATGCCACTGAACGATGTGTTTCTTAGAGTTCTGCAGTTCTTCCCACTAGTAATGAATTTTAATATTTATTGTTCTTACTAGTATGCTATCATTTGCACACCTAATGAACATGCTCATTTAGGTTCTTGATTGCACTATTAAATGCAGAAATAATTATGATGGAAAATCAATTTTTGTGCCACTCCTGGTTAACATAACCCACTGACATCAATTCTTTGCATATTTACTAGTGATACCTGCCCATCTTCTTATGTATATATGGCCTATTATGACAACTCAGGTAATACACATTATATATATATATATATATATATATATATATATATATATATATATATATATATTCCAAAGCACAATCAAAAGCCTCACTGTGACATAACGGAGTAGATCCCACAGTATTTCCTTTAAATGCAATACTGTCACAGGTTGACTGTGGAATTTTAGCAGTCTCATAAAACTATTATAAAATATCAAACAGACTTTTGAGAAGGGCTTCTTAATAATTTCAGTTATTATGCTCATTTTAAGTGAAGAAAGTATGGCCCTGAAGCACAATGTGGCTTCATTATGTTCTCTTGTTTTTTTGTGGCTTTTAACTATAAATACATTTGTAAAATATTTTGGATTAATTCCCTATCTTGTATTATAATCTAATTTATTTTAGATGCTAATTATTGGTTCATTCACTATATTTCCTTGGAAACAGAAATTAGTAGATCAAAATTTTCATTACTCATCCAATAATATTAAAATATGGAAATAGTAGGTATACCCCATTTTGGATGAGTTGGTAAGTATTTCAAATGTCAACAATTTTCTCATGTTTTCCTTAGAAGTCTTTAATATTTTACCTACTGGTCACATTATTGATTATGATAAATAAATCCATAGTATTGATTTCCTAAGTAGTCCAATCTGGAAAGCATTCATGAGAACCACATGATACAATTAGTACAGCCAATGAACAAGCCAATGAATGAATTTTCCTGCAGCCATCAGTATAAATATTGATTTCGTGGAGATTTCACTTCTGTTTGACTTTTTCTTTTTGGTTAATATCTATATCTACAAAATAGCCATAATTTTCTCTAAAGCACTCAGAAAATAATGTCATTTCCACACATCATAAAACCCCTGGTGCTTTGAAAGGTCCTTGAGAAAAATCCTAAAGCTAGAGTATTTATTGTTTCTTTGTCTAAGTAGAGATGTTTTGAGATTCTCTGTTCCACAGTTAAATGTGTTCAAAATAACACTGAAAATATATCCTCAAAAGGAATCAGTAACATTAGGTAGGCTTAATAAATTTGAATGGACCTAAAAAGCAAATTTTATATCATAATTTTTCCTAGAAATTCATAAAACCTTCAATAAACCTGACAACTACCTAAATGGATCTAATTGGATTAATTCTGAGGTATTGCACATTGTCTAGAAAAAATAATATTCATATTTAAAGAGATATATTTTGAAGAAACTAAATAATAATAATAAGCTATGGAGCTATATTATGTTCCTAGATGGAAGGACAATATTATAAAACCAGCAATAAGAGAAAATCACTTTAAATGTTTTATAGTATCAATGAAAACTCATTGGAATCAAGTAAAATTAATTCAAAGTAACAGACAAGAAAGAAGAGATATTCTCACAAAAATCAGAGTTGTAAACTAGAACATATTTGTTAATAGATAATGAGGCATAGAGTTCAATTACCATTCAAAAAAATCATTCTTTCTATGTGGACCAATCAACAAATAACAATATAAACAGTGGAAATCAATGACAAAGAGTAATATTTAATAAATGGTGCTGCAGAAATTTATTAGATACGTGGCAAAAGTAAAATTTGATCTTTACGTTTCACAACTAATATGTGGAAACCTATATAAATCTGGGTTTTTGAAAGACTGTAGTTATTATAATTCTGAGTGTTTACTTCATCAAAGAGCATACATTGTTACAAATCCATAATTATGAAATAATACATATTTTCTCATGACAGTAAATATAGATTTACAATTTTTAATCACATAAGTGTGCAGTACTTCTATAGTATTGTGATTTATGCATGTTTCATTGTGCATTCTAGTTACATGATAAAAACTATAATTCTGATTTCATTTTTGATAAATGTTTTCAGATTTTCAACTTACTAGTGATAATATCATGTACATTCTTATGATTGTTATAAATTTTGGGAAAACCTCTGTCAAGATTTAAAGAACTTTCCACCTTTTAGTTTCTGGTTTAGGACTTTCAGTCCTTATTGTTTCCCCATTAGCCATGTATTTTCAGTGCTGAGCGTCAAAAAACATATTCACATTGTATTAGCCCCTTTATACATTGTTTAAAAGAAGAAAAGACTGAATTTGTATTGTAACTCAGAGACCTCAGTCCATGCTTATCTGACCCCATCACTTTGGGCTGATGGAGAGGCAGAACGTAAGGACAGGGAGAACATGGGCAGGGCAGAGCCACCCATCTCCTTCCATAAACCCAACAAGGGGGAATGTGGCCAGGTCCCAGGACCTCCATTGTGGGCATAGACCTGCTTCTTCCAACCAGACCCCGCCTCCTGATGTTTCTATGACCTCCACATAGAGTCAATCACTGGAAAGCCATATATGAAACTTTTGGGGGATATTTCATATCCAAACATTAACAACTATATAATAGGGTTTTTTGGAACCCAAACTAAATACATCTCCAGCTCAGTTCCCATTTCGCTAGATCTCAAATTTTCTGTAACGACTCCAGTGCAACCTGCCACAAGAGGAACTGAAATAAAGGAAATATATGATGGGGGAAGATTACTAAGGGGAGGATCTCAAGGAAAGGGAGTGTTCCTACCTAAATGTAGTTAAAATACATTACTACCTTACCTTTGCAATATTTTCAAAAAATATGTATGACAATGTGAATATGAATCTAGAGTTTTATTTACTTTATGTCTAATTGGTGCCTAATTATAACCACATTTTAATTAATGAAACTAAAACTTGGAATGAAAAATTTGTGTTTACAGGTTGTGAACAAAAAGTAAGCTTGGAAATTAAGGTTGAATGATTCCAAACTATAGTTCTAATAAAACTTCATATTCATATATGAGAGAGCAATTTTAAATCAGCATCTGATTACAATATTTTTTATTTTTAAATAAATAATACAAAATAGTTTGGTATCTGAATGAGTTTAGGAAAATTGCTTCTCTTTCAGTTTCATAAAAGAGTCTGGAAGAGTTGGCATTAGGTCCTCAATAATTTCCTATAGAATTCAGCTGTGAATCCTTCAGGACCTGGGCTTTTATTTGTTGGCAAGTTTTTTTTATTACATTTTCAATTTCATTTGCTGATATTGGAATATTTATAATTTTATATCATCTCAATTTAGCATTGGTAGATTTTTGTATCTAGGAATCTGTCCATCTCTTCTATATTTTCCATTTGTAAGAGTAAAAATATGGAAACAGGTATTGATAATCTTCTGAATTTCTACAGGATCTGTATTAATTTCATCCTTTTCATTCCTCATTGAATGAATTTGAATTTTTTTCTTTCTTTTTTTAGTGAGATTGACTAGGGATTTATCAATTTTATTTATTCTTTCAAAGAATCATTACTTCAATTCATTAATTCTTTTTACTTTTTTCTTTGTCTCCATTGCATTTATTTCTTCTCTGATCTTTATAATTTCTTGCCATCTTTTGGCTTTGACCTTGACTTGTTTTTTTTCTAGGAGTTTGAGGTGGAGCATAAGAGTGTTCATTTGGGTTGATTCTGTTTTCCTGTTGTAAGAATTTATCACTATCAGTTTTCCTCTTAAGACAGCTTCCATGGCATCCCAGTAGGTTGAATCTGTACTTTTGTAGGTTGTAAATATTGTGTAATTTCATCTGTGACCCATTGATTGTTCAGGAGGCTATTATTTAGTTTCCATGTGTTTATATAGTCTTTGCTGTTTCTCTTGTCAGTAATTGCCAATTTCATTGCACTATGGTCAGACAATATGCATGGGATAAATTTGATTCCTTTGCGTTTGTTTAAGCATGTTTTATGTGCTAGAATATGATCTATTTTAGAAAACAACCCATGTGCAGCTGAGAAAAATATGTATTCTGACACTGTTGAGTGGATCACTCTATGAAGGTCTATTTAGTCCATTTCTTCACAAGTTCTGTTTAGTTCTATTATTTCTTTGCTCATTTTTTACATGGTTGATCTATAACTTTGTGTCAGTGGGTTTTCAAAGTCCTGCATCACAATTATTGCTCAATTAGCAATAATTACTCATTAGATTTTTCATGTCTTTTGAAATTTGTCTTATATAATTGCTCTTACATTGTATGTTTATATATTTACATTTTTTATCTCTTTCTCCTGCACTTTTCCCCTAACAAGTATGTAGTGATCTTCTTTATCTCTTTTAATCACCATTCATTTGAAGTTAACATTGTCAGCTTGCTTTTTTCTGGGTTACTGTCACATGGAGTGTTATTTTCCATCTGTCAGCATTAAGTCTATTAATTTCTTTTTTAGCTAAATATGCAACATATTGTTGCTTTTTTTTTCTTAATCCAGTCTCCTTCTTTTTATTGGTGAACTGAGGCCATTTATGTCGATAGTTACAGCTGATGTGCATTTACTTATCTTTGTCATGTTGTTCTCCTAATGTAAGGTCCCTACTTTTTCTCTTTGCTTACTTGCTTGCTCCACTTGGTTGTTTTCTTCTGTTATTATTGAGGTTGTTATCATCTTTGTATCCTTATAAAATGTTTGTCAGTGTTTTTGCAGGAGTGATTTTGTTTTCATGAATTTCTTCAGTTGTTCTTTGTCATAGAAGTATCTAATCTCCCCATTAATTTAGTACAGGGTCTATAGGTTGTCACTACAGGTGGGACTCATAGTGAGTCTCCTCTTTTCAGCCTTACAAGAAGTGGGATTACAGGCATGGACTACCATGCCCAGTCTCAATCACCATCTCAGTATGCCCCAGGGACAGGGCTGGCACAGCATGCCACAGATGGGACTCTGGTCCCTGCATCTGCGTGAGCAGACACTTTAATTCACTGGCTGGCTCTTTTCCATTGAATTTGATAGATAGTTTTTCAGGGTACATCAATCTGAGTTAAAAGTTGTTTTTTTTTTTTTTTTCAGGACCTGAACTATCTCATTGCAAGCTCTTCTTGTTTGATGGTCTGTGTTGAAAAATACGGTGTGATTCTGCATTATAGTTGCTCTATTGTTTCTAACAGTTTTGGTATTCTGTTCTTTTTCTTAATTTCTAGGATCTTAAGCATTATGTGTCTGAGTGATGATTTATTTTGATGATGGCTAGATGGAGTTCTACATGCTTTGGTTATCTGTATATCATAGTCTATTCCCATGCTTGAGAAATTTTTCACTACTACTTCCGCAGACACTCTTTTTATGACTTTTGTATTATCACCAGCTGTTAGGTTGATACTTATCAATCTTATATCATTTTTCTTTGCATCATCTCACAGTTGTTGTATTGTTATTTCCTGGTTTCTTGTTATGTTTAAGAGATGCTTCCTTTCATGTTCACTAGCTGCAATGCTATCATAAAGGTCTAAAATTCTGTCTTCTGTTTCATTCAAGAAGTTTTTCCAGCTTTCAATGGAATTTCTAATGTCCTAGATATCAGCTTAAATCCGTTTCATGTATTCTAGTTTTTTCCTTTATTGTTCACTTAATGTTTCCATCATTTTTCTGTTCCCTTCTATTTTATTATCTGTGTTTTTCTTGGATATATATCCAGCAACTCCTTGATGATTGTTGTCATCCTTTTTTACCTGAGAGATTATTTCTGATCTGATTCCTCCTTAGCTTGACAGAATTTTTCTTTACTTCAGTTGCTATCATCCCAGAAATTTCAGTCCTTGTATGACCTTGTCTCTTGGACTTATTCTGGGTGGGCTAGAGGTCTGAGATTGCCTTTTGTTCCTTTCTTTTCTGATTTTTTTTTTTTTTTGCAGTGATGGTAAATGGGTGGGATACAGGTCAGCAAGACTCTCCAAGGTGTGGAAAGGCTGGGCATGCTTGCCAAAGCTCCTGACGTGTGAGGTTCGGTATGATTTCTAACTTATTAAGAAGAGGGGGGAAACCACAGTTCAAAAAGGACCTCATGATGCTGTGTGCAGTCCAAAGACTGCAAGGCACACTTGATGGTGCACTGGTGCAGGTTAGTGCTCTTCAAGTCTCCTGCAGGTTTCTGTGGTAGTCAGGACTCCCTGCTGGTCTTCACTGCAAGGAGCAGCAGCCCAATTTAGCAAATTCCAACAGAAAGCCTGGGGAGGGCAAGCCAGGGCTACCAAGTCTCCATGACAGTCTTCAGGGTGAGGAGTGGTGCCCAGAATCAGTGAACTCTGGCAGCAAGCCTTGGGGGAGGCAGGGCATAGCCTACCAGTTCTCTCTGTCAGTCTTTAAGGTAAGCAGGGGGTGAAGGACTCAATAAACTCTGAAGGGAAGGCTAGGGGTTAGGGCTAGGATTACTGAGCCATTACAACAATCTTCAAGGGGTGTGTGTGTGTGTGTGTGTGTGTGTGTGTGTGTGTGTGGAGAGGAAGAGTCAGAAAACTCTGCATACAGGTGAGGACTAGCATCCCAGGTGTCTCCATTAGTCTTCCAGTCAGGCAGAGGTTGCAGGATTCAGTAAACCCCCAATGGAAGGCCAAGAGGGCAGGGCTAGGACGCTGAGTCTTCCCAGCAGTCTTCAGGGTAGGGGCAATGGAATCTGATTACCATACTTTTGAAAAAAATTTTGGCCAGCTCAGCCTACCCTGAGGGTGGGGCTGACACAGCATGTGGTGCCCCTGCAGCTGCCTAAACTTGCCTAAACATGTGCTTTAGACTGCTGAGCTGTTTTGCTGGCTCTGATTACCATAATTTGTCACCAAGAGAAATACACAATTTATTGAAACAGGAAAAAAAAGTTTACATTAAAGTTTACTTATTTTAAAATGTATATGTATGTACTTTTACCAAATTTGAAAATAACCATTGAATGTATATAGCATTTGTCTCAGTTTTCTCCTATTGCAAGGACAAAATACCTGACATTCAGCATTAAGTAAGGAAAAGTTTATTTAGCTCCCAGTGAAGGTTTCAGTCCATATTCAGCTGGCTCCAAGACAGGGTGGCCCATGGCAAAGGGCAGCATTTCATGGTGGTGGAAAACAGCAAAATAACCAGAACGAAAAGGGAGTAGCAGCAGCAGCAGGAGCAGGAGAAAGAGGAGGAGGAGGAAGAGGAAGAGGAGAGGGAGGGGGAGGGGACAGGAAAGGGAAGGGGGCAGGAGTAGGAGGAGGAGGAGGAAGAGAAGGAGAAGGAGAAGAAGAAGGAAAGGAGAAGGAGAATGAGAGGGAGAAGGAAAGGAGAAGGAGAAGAGCAGCACTGAGCAATCCTCTCCCCCTCCCTTTTATTGAGTCCAGGCTCTCTGCCCCAGGCCTAGTGTAGCACTCACACTCATAGTCAGTGCATTGGATCATGAATTAATTACAACTTCTAGAAGTTCACTCCAGTGACTAGATGAGATTTGGGGGACATCTAGACACAAATCAAAAGAGCATTAATGAAATATGATAGCCACATATGCTGCTGAAAATAGAAAATCAGGCAAATGTTAGGAAATTTTTCATTTGACAAAGTATATTAATAGCTCTAAAAGTGCTTATCCTAATTCATATACTTATTCCCCAAGAAATTACTTTGAAATTAATACCTACAAAGCTTTATTTACAAAATTATTGCACCACTTTTGAGGAACAGGAAGAACTAACATAAAGCAATTGATTAAGGGACCTTGAAGCTCATTATACAGAAAATTAAATACAGTATATGTTGTTAAGTTACATTTATATTTCCATAATATACAAAAATATGGAATACCAAATGAAATAAATGTATTTCATGTAAATACACAATGCACCCTCAACAACATAAGCCTGTGTACATGTACACAGACCCACTTAAGCAGAACTGTAGAACTATTGCACTGACTAGGAACTATAATTTTAGAAACAGCATTATGCCATTTTTATGTAAACTGTAAATGCCATTTTTAAAATAATTGTTTTATTTCACAACTGACAAAACAGAACATTTATTCCTACTTCTCTATTTCCTGTTGACAATTTCAGACATTGAGGAGCATGTGTCTATATCATGCTGCTGAAAGAAGTAGTTGTTATCAAAAGCAGTTCAGAAAAGGTGTCTGCCTGCCTCCAGCTCCCGCCCATTGTTACCCTTTGGAAAGCGGTTGTTGTCTGTTTCGTGGTTCCCAGAGGTGACTGTGTTTCATTGCAAGGGTGTTTTAGTGAAGCCTCTGGGCTCCCATGTAAGGAAAAGCACTATAAAAATGCAAAATAGTCTATTTTATTCATGTAGTCGTACAAATAGAAATCTACTTTACGCTAGCAGTTTTTCAAGGGGACTGGCTATCCTTAGTATCAGGCTTCTCATTTGCGGGCCACTATCATCTGTGGGGCAAGATGCCTTTCTAACCCAGAACACCAGGTCCCTTCCTGGATGCAGTGATTCATTAGAAATGTCACCTTGAGCCAGTAGTTGTCTGTACTGGGAATTAAGTGAGTATATCCAGCTAGGCAGACGATGAACCCGCTCTGGCTGAATTTGTGGACACCTGGAGGCAAGAAGACATCTCTTTTACTGTTCTCACAGTAGTCTCTTTTCAAGTCACCTCCAGAAGGGGGATATAGTAACAGACAGGCTCTGCTGTTACTAGGGACTCAGATTTCTATCCTCATTTTGAGTTCCAGAGTTGCTTCATTAGTTTAGGTCTTTATTTTCAGAAGCATGTAGCTACCAATTAAGGACATTATGGGATAGATAAATGAGACAAGAGTGAAAGTCTTCCAGCACAATGCTGGATGCACAGAACTCTGTTCACGCTATCAGAATTAGTGGTTTTGCTTCCCTTGTTTGATGCCAGCTTAGAAATACATTCAAGATCTGATACTGTGGGTGGAATTGGGAAAGCAGCTGGAAGACAGGATTATAGGGCACTGTATCTGCCTCTTAAAGAATTTACAAGCTCTAAACATAGAAAGGTTAGAGCCCAAAGTGACCTTAGAAACTGTTTGCTCCACTCCCTTCATTTTTCAAATAAGAAAATCCTATTAAAACAAGCCAACATGGCTCCATGTTCCCTCTGACATACTGTGAGCTTCAGCATAAATCAAATGCACTTGACATATTAATTTGAGCCAGGGATTATTTGGGTGTTATGCCCCTCTTTTGTGTTTACTTCCTCCTCCATGAAAAATGCCATGGAAAAATTGTATTGTGTGGGGCCATATTCTTTAGAAGCCATTTCTTTTTTTATTACAAATTCATTATTACATAATCTCCCCTGTTATCTTATTAACCCCGTGTTGCTCCTTCAATACTAGCGCTCAAGCCAGCTGCCAGTTTTGCTGAGGTTTTCAATAGAATCATATTATGTCAGTGTTGTCTCACTTTAACTTTCTAATTTTTTTTCAAAATGCTCGTTTTTACTTTGACTTTACTAGTACATACTTGCAGTGCATAATAACTATGTTCACTGTAGGGGATTAGCACATGTACATAACATGTTTCAACATATTTCTCCTCCCTTCTATCCCCTTTTATAGCATCAGCTTCCTTTATTTATGTTCTAAGACTTTATAGTTAATTATCATATATACAGGTAGAAAACCAGACTAATAGGTCAAAGAACACATAAAACATGTGAATGATTGTACTGAGTCAAGGCACACTTTTAGATACATTATCTGCCCTGTGTTATAACAACGGGTTTCCTTTCTCTTTTTTCTATTATTTGTCAATTATATATAATATTATTTATATGTATTGACGTATTTACAGGGAGAAGGAGAGAGACAGGGAGCGGGATGGAGAGAGGGAGAAAGAGAGACAGAGACAGAGAAAGAAACTTGAGTCATTTGTAGGAAAGTGGGTGCTCCTTGGGAGCACAATGTTAAACAAAGTGGTCAGTTAAGCTTAAGATGCTTAAGCTTAAATATCACATGGTTTCAGTGACAGGAAAAACTTTCTGTAGCTTGAAGTCTTTAAGAATGAATATTTGTTTAGAAAAGGAAGTTTAAATATGTAAACCAAATGGTAAGAATAAATTCCAGATCCCCCATTTCCATGTCATTTTTTCATGACCAGTATCACCTAGATCAATTTGAATTTAGGAAACACAACAATACACCGGCCCACTGTCTCAAGGAGTTCTTTCCTTTCTTCTTCTATAGACCTAAAGTTCAATCCCTTACAGTGAAAACTTCCCCTATTTCAAGTCTGAGAAAAGGGAAACAAGTCCTCTCTCCTCTGTGTTTCTACCTCTGTCCATCCCTAGCTTCATTCAAACATGGGGTGGCAATTTTATAGTTTGTTAATACTTAGGGCACTTTTCAATCCCAACGGTTTCTAGAAGTATCATGTCGCTATTCAGGGTTCTTAATTTTTCTATACCATTTACTCATTTGAGCTACAGTGAAGCCTACAGACTCTCCATCAAGGTCATTATTTGAAATTCAAAACACAGCAATGAAAAAGTTATGAGGAAAGCTAATTACATACAGCAAGATCATGGTTTGTGAGCCTAATTTGTTCTAGAAACATGGTTATAATCCAAAAAATTGTATATCAGAGTAAATTTCCACATAAGAAATAATAGAAACTCAGATGTTTAGTTCCACAACCCTAAAGTACTCTTATAAAAATTATTATAATGCCATAATATAATATAAAATAGTAAAAAGCAAAGCATAAAGGAAAATATGCAAATTAAACCACATTTATCTTTGAAAACCCTCATGGTTGGTGTAAGGAGACAAGAGAAAAGGACTATTGTGTGGGATAATTTTCACCATTGCTAACAAAGCTATGGCTGTCTCTTGGCTCAATGCACTATTTCTTTGCATGTAACTTTAACAAGGAGCCTACTGAATGACACTTGCAGAGGCCTACTTTTGTGGCAACGTAACATTGCATTATTGTGAAACAGATGCACCACTCACACTACTGCGCCTTTATTTGGGTGGTACTTTTCTACTAAAGTTTGTGCTTTTGGGGCACATCCACCTAATCTCATTTGAAGTAAAGGATTCTTCCACCTTTTTCTTCTTCTTTGCAAGGGAGCTCTCCTACATAATCTCTTGCTGTCGGGAGATATTACCCACAATCCCACAGGAAAGAAGAGCAGAGGTGGAGAAAGGAAAAACCAAGTTGAGGTCATGTGATGTACTGCAGAATATAATATCATTTTGCATTTATCAAGTTAAAATTTGTTTCCTTATCTTGCCGAACACTTGCAGAACAAGCTACTTGTAACACAAGGTTTTACTGTGTATTGAAATATTTATCAAATGAAAAAAGTTGTGACATACTGTCATGTCTCTACACATCAATTAAATAACACAGAGTCACAGGTCTGGTAACAACTGTAATCTTGAAATAGCTATGAACATAAATGTTATTTCTAGACAGCTGCAATGATGGTAGAGTGGTAGGCATGTATCTGCTTTGTGTTGTTGTTGGCCTTAAATTCAACTAATCCTACTGTGATTTCTCTCCTACATTTACAACAGAAGGAAATGCTAATTGTTAGTTACAAGTGAAAACAAATATGTAATATGTCTCCATTTTCACTCAGGGGCTCAGTGAACTCTTTCCAAGAATTCCTGCATGCCTGGATCCCCACAGTTGAATGCCTCATACCCCGTTTTCTTCTTGCCTTAAACTTTAGACCTAAACAAAGGTAAAATTTTTGCACCACACTGCCCTTACCTTGCCCTGCTGCAAAAACTAGGGAGTGATTTGAGGTTGCTTCTGGAGCTTAATTAACTCTGCTTCCCATGTCTTCCTTCAAGAATATTTAAGAAAAAAGTTCAAAAATTTAAAATTTTGACTAGAGGAGAGCAGTAAACTTTACTAGTTAAGAAATGTTCTGTATAATAAAAGTTTTTTTTTCCTACTACCCAAAGGCTGTACCTCAAGTATTTTGTGCAATGATTTATTTAATGAGTAGTACAGGCAATATGATTCTCATCTCTGTTCCTGTCTCTGTCTTTCTCTCCATTTCATTATTTTATGTAAAAGAATTCTTTCTCATAAAAGGAGTCTCATCTAGAATAAGAGCTGCCTCTGGAAGGGAGATACTGCTGCTTCTACAACAATGAGACTAGTGTCTTGCGTTGCTTGAATATTCAGTAAGTGGATGTACAACTATAGCAGGTGGAAGGTAGTATGTAAATACAAGTGAGCTTCTGATGACTTTCAGCTTTATCTGGAATCATTGCTGACAGCCATGTGCCAATTGTAATTTAGGATATGCATGTACAAATACACACACACAGATACTCAAACAATTACTGACTCTAGTATAATTCATTCCTTGATACAAGATTTCTTGTACATGTCAGGAAAATGCTCATACAAAACTCCTTGGAATACTTTGAGTGATGCTTACATTTTAAAACAGAAACTCCTTTATTAACAGATATAATTTTTATTATATATATAATAAAATTATATATATATATAGCTATAAGAGACCCAACACTGGTTGCAGTTACTTGTACACAGAAATCACTCAATCATTTCTTTTGCTGAGTGAATATTCTCATTTTTCTTCTGGGTTGGGAAGGAATCTCTGCTCCATTCCAGGTGTAAATTATCCATTGGTTTTTGGAGAAATGCAATACCAAACAAGAGGTCAACATTTCATAACCAGAGGTTGCATTTATTTATTCAACAAATGCATATTTTAAATCTGTTAAAAGTACACACTGGATCATACTTGGTGGATAAAGAGAATACATAAATCAAACCAACACAACTCTTTAAATGTTAAATTCTCAAAATGTTTCCTCTTCTATAAATTTCCTAAATCCTTCAACAGTTATACCTGGTCATCATGCTTTAGGGACACTTGAGTTTCACAGTTTTATCTTTTTTTTCTGTTGTTGTTTATTAAATAATTTTACTAAGAAAGAAATAGCAGTTTCAAATGGTTAGTAAGCAATTTTGGTAATTAATTCATTGCATATTGTTGTCTTAGTGGTTATTTTCTGTATAAGATGGAGACTTGATGTCCTGTCCACAAACACTATTTGAACAAATCTTTCTGTCCATTGAATTAAGAGAATGTAGCTGTATATCTATCCTAACAATTTGAATATAGATACAAAATGGTTGTTCATTTGTATCCTCTTTTTTGTTTAGTTTTGTCAGAGAAGAGTATACGATTCTCATTTAAATATTGTAACTGTGTGAATTCAGCAAAGCATTCCAATGTAGTACAGGAATCCATAATAGCAGTGGGTTTTCTGTAAGACTGGCAATGTCAGAAATTGTTGGCTTGAGTGTTTTACAGCTCAGCATATTGATATGACTTTACTTTTATACTTCATTTTTATACTTTTCTGCGGGATGATTAAGACCAAGATAAAGCAAAACCTGTATAACAAGAAATGTAACTTTTGTGTCTGATAAGGCCAGTCAAATCCCCTCAGGATTTACCCTGAAACTCTGTACTGCAGTCTATAGACCCTTTGTCAGTGTCAGCCATGTGGATGAGTCACAGTCATTGCTTGACCAATTTGCTCTCTGTGAAAGCCCGAGAGAATGTTTTCTCTCCATGTGACTCTTCTTATGTATACTCTACACCATTGATCATGTTGCTCAGTGGCCCCATAATCTCCTTGATCAGAAAATTTGGGACAGAGTTAAATGATGTTACAGAATAGGTTCTCCTATTTTCTAAGTCTTCACTGACCTTGAAAGGTTAGGGCCAAAATGTTGTGTGTCCTTGAAGCCCTTCTTTTTCTCTAATTTTTGGTCTGCAAACTTAGGATGTCAACCTTCCAGAAGAGAAGTATACTATTATTACCCTACAACATAGGTAGTTGAGTTTAACCTCACTATCTGTCTGAATATCAAACATCTTAGGCATAACGTGTAACAGGTAGTTCCCATCAAATATTGATATGTTAACCTTTAAGTTCCTACAGAGAGTGAAGAAAAAAATTTTAAAAAACATTTCAAAAAATAGGAATAAACAATTACATATGTTACACGGAAGTTTAGAAATCTAACCATATACAGCATTGTAGCAGGACAGTCTTGTAACATTTTTTCTTGTTTCTTGTTTTTATTTATTACCCTTTAAAAAACAAATATTTACTTAAGAGACAATATGGCAGTAATTGGTATGTCATGACAAGCAGTACATATGTAGAAGACCAGAATGACAGGCATTCCAAGCATGACCCTACTATTACACATTGCTATCTTCAGTGAAGTTGCTTAGTTCACAGGTAATATCAGCATATACAGTTAGTCAGGGTGAGAGTTGTATCCTTTTTGAAAGGAAGGCCCACAACCAGACCAAGACATGAAGTGGAATATGAGATTTTCAGGGTGAAGTGAATCCACATTACTGTTCATTTGACAATAATTCTTCTATCAGTAAATGTAACTGGAAAGATCTTTTCAATTATTTCATCCCCCATTAAATTCCCAATTACACAAGAAGCCACAGTTGTCACCTTCAACTCTGTCTCTTGTTATTTTTCAACTAGGCCCTTCTCAACAATTTACTTTTTATTCTAAGCAGAGCAGTTAGTGGCTGTCTATACTTAAAATTTCATTTTCCTGGCTTTGATGCATGGGTTCCATTGTGGGAAAATTCTGCATTTTCATTCTATGTTCCTTTTTTAATTTCCTGTATCTCGGTGAAATATAGGATATTCTCAGTGAAATAATTTTTCTTATTATTTCACTCCTTCATAATGCTTCACAGGCCTGCAAAATCACCTCTCTAATTTTTTCCACTTCTACATTATTGTCACTGCAATGAAGGTCACCAATATCAACTACATTATCAAAACAAATGTATTTTGAAGTCTCTTTACACTAACGTGGTATTTGGTGGTATTGAATATTCATTGTTAAAAGAATTTTTAAAAATATTTATGTATGTATGTATGTATGTATGTATGTATGTATGTATGTATGTATTTGGTACAGTTTCACTACTCAGTTTGGACTCTTAGTGATCATCCTGTCTCAGCCTCCCCACCTGTGGGATTACATGCATGTGTCACCACGCCTGATTTTTGGGCCCACACAGTGTGCCTGGGGTTCTGGCACTGGTACAGCATGCAGTACCGCAGATCAAACCAGGTCTTGATGCTTGCCAGGCAGGCACTTAGACTGCCAAGCCATCTCCCTCGGCCCAGTATTATAAGTATTGAAACTGTTGAAATCTTTCTTTTCTTAACTTTGGTAAAGTTTTAGTTTTGCCTTGATCTCTTCACATTTAGTCATCAGATGCTCAATTTCTTCCGATGTTTCTAAATTTATACCCCCATCTCAATCTGGACGTCCTTCTACACATGCACATTTTCATTGAATGTTTTAAGTTTATCATAAATCTAAACACCTTCAGAAAAATTAAACTCAAAATTACTTTTAAAACTTTATAATTTATAGAAACAGAAAATTCTGCTTACTGTGTGAGATCCATCCTATCTGATATTACCCAAAAAGAAAAGTTCAGGCTAGATCGGGTCACTTACATTTTCATGTAATACAGTGCATTTCACACTCGATTAACTTGATATATACAATTCTTCACAATGAAGACTTTACATCAAATGTATGGAAGGCCAGGTCTAACTGGGGTTAGCTGATATTAACTGATTAAATGCAGAAGCCCTTTAAAGGAGGTGTTAGTCTCATAATTTTGAAGATGAGGAAGTGTATACAAAAATGAAAATATTGTGCCCAAAGTATCAAACAGCTATCAAAGGCAAAGCCAGGATGAAAAGTGAAGAAATCTGGCTTCAGAATCTATTCCCTGGGCCACTGCACAACATTTTTTTCATAAAGTTGGCTTCTTCTTAGATTTTCTGAGTTACATTACTAAGGTCCCCTTCATACCTACAGTTTTTGAAGAACATCAGCCTTTTTGCCCTTTCTATTCAAAATCCCTGCGTTTCCGGTGATCTGTACCTTGCTTGAAGCATCATTATGGTCAGAATACTGTTGAGACTCATTTAATTCTTGGTAACTTTGGAGATAAGGAAACTAACGCTGTGGCTTCAGGAGAAGTATAGCCTCTATTTACACCAGAGGAGGTCTGTTTTCCCTCACGCTGAGACAGGGAGCAGGACTTCACACCCTACGTCCATCAGTTACTGGATATACTCATGGGACAACATGCTAGGGACAGTTGTAATTCCCAGGTATCTCTGAGTAAGGCAGTTCCGTTAGTCCAAGGACAGTCAATAACCTAATTGCCCTTACTAATAAATTTTCATTATTATTAGCTGACTTTAGCTTTCCTTAAAATAAAATAGGATGCAAACAACTAATAAATGGATTAATTTTCATGCTTTCATATGCAAATAAAAGGTTTGGGATCTTTTGAATTTAGGGTTTTAAAGACCAAAAAAAAAAAAAAAAAAAAAAAAAAGTATGTTGATTAAATAAACAATAAGCAACAATTGGCTAGTAACTAGTTAACGTTATATAAATGTGCAGAGAGTGTTTCTATAGTTTTGGATGGAGCTAGTTGTTAATTCTTTCTTCCTACAGTAGCAGAGCAGATACCTCAGAGGCACATGAGAGAGAACGCTATACAGCACTATTCAGAAGTCCACAACCATCATATAGATGTCTCTCCACCCTGGCCTAGATTCCCCCCATGCTCCTACTGGTCTACGCTCAGAAGGACCAAAATAACTAGACCTGTCTTACATTAAGTTGATAAACTGATATATCACTTTGAATTATTTTCATTGCTCATTCAATATAAAACAAAACTGAGTCTTGAAAAGATTAAGAAACCTAGCTAAAGTAGCAAAATTAGTAAGGGACAAAACACATTCCCACACTTGTTCCAAAGATGTAGTCTTATCTTCATTCCAGTCTGCTTTCTCTTACTTACCCTAAAAAATCACAAGTCCAATAGCTTCAAATTGCAAGTTTAAACAAAGCAACACAAGCATACAGTTGTGTACTTCTGGGTGTAACATGTAGGCATCCACTGCAAGGTTCTTTTGTGTTATACTTTGAGAATTTCCATGACAATAAACCATGATGTGGACACTGAAAACAAATAAGTTGGTAAACCAAGTATCATCTGGTCTGTCCACAGACATCCAATATTCAGCCTTTGAAATTTTGCAGTTTCCATCTTATGTCTGTACAGATTTTTCTCCTTTTTCCTTCTAAGTAAGTCTATTTAAGGAGTGTCATTTCAAGAAATGAGATACAAATTTCAACTTAAATATGTCCAACGATCTTTCTTTTGTATGCTGCCAAAACAACAAATAAATCTGAGTATTTTCTTTTTTTTAACAAAAGAGGCATTCACAAGGATATTTACCACTACATGTTATGGAATCAGAGACAATCAATGACAATTGGTATAGTAGATTCAGATTATAGAATATTGCACAGTGTTATAGTTTATATGTAGTTGTCCCCCCAAAGCTTCATGCAGTCATTGAGGTATAGTTCTGAAGTTTGTGATTTATCCATTCTAAGGCTGAGATTATGGGTGTAAGTACTGCTGGGATTATGGGAGTGAGTGCCACACCCAGCATGCAACAGGTAGCCTGAATGTAACATAAGAGAGACAGAGAGACTGACTTGGTCTCTGTAGCCATTATTGATGTTACTCCTCCCTTTCTCTCTTGTTGTGCTGCTTTCTACCACCATTAACTGCTGCCCTCTGCCATGTGCCAGTCGGCTTGGAGCCAGTTGAGTATGGACTGAAACTTCCATTACCTGTGAGCTAAAGACTCCTTTCCTTTCTTCATCTTGGGTGTCAGGTATTTGTCTCAGCAGTGAGAGAAGAATTACTGAGGCACACAAGTACTACACCTAACAGAATGTATCCAAAAATGAAAATATCTTCAAAACTTTTTAAGCCATATGCATACACACACACACACACACACACACACACACACACACACACACACACTCTCTGCAGAATTTTCTAACTATAAACAAAACTAGCTCTAAAGCACAATATCATTTCTGAAAATAACAAAAATCTCCACATGAGCAATAACGCATACTTTATAAGGACACATGCAAAAAATTGTGCACATCAATCATGCTAAAAGTGTTGCTGTTGAGATAGAGGAATAATCATGTGGAATCAGAACATAGGAAAATGTAGAAAACTACAAAGGGACCTTGCTGAAGCCATTAGGAATGATGCAATAAGAAGTGAATAAGGGACCAACTCTGTCTAAGCCATTATATGTAAATTTGACAGAGCAAGTCATGTGCAAACAAATAAATCCTCACAGATCGAGAAGCTTCAATGTCCAAGGTCAAGGTATCTGCAGACCTAGTGTGGAGTGAGTGCTCACTGCTGGGTTATCAGTGGTACCTTCCACTAGATTTTCTCAGTCTGATGGAAAAAGGGGCTCTTTGGAAACTCTCCTCTAAGTTCCGGAGAACTGTGATGACTTCTAAAGGAGTACAGTAGGAACATTTCTACGTGTCTTTCATCTTACTCTTCATCACATGCGCCTTGGGGGATGGAGAGCTGACATACGCTTAGACTACTGCAGAGTAGGGTTACTAAGTCTCCTAGAATGGAGCTCTATGAAAGAATGAAAAGACTTGTAGTTGATTTACACTAATTTTTAGGCACTTCTGACAACAATCTCTAACATTCATTTACTAATACTCTATGATTCTTCCACATGTCCCACACATGGTAAAAATGCTTATTTTAAAAAAATGGGTCATTTTATTGTACAATAAATGTACAGATCAATCAACTTGTATCATGATACTATAATGTTGTGCCAAATCTGTTCAAAATCAATCAACTTAGAACAATATAATGAAAGACATACACATTAAAATTTTAGATAATCTACTTTCAAAAGCAGTTAAATAGTGATTAGCTATAAATTTATTTTCCTTGCTTTATCCCATTAAGTCTTCTCGGTATTTGAATTTTCTATTTAAACAACTTCATCATATAACAAATCTTACAAGTCACAAGCTCTCTGTAAAACATAATCTTAGCAGATCTAATAACCTCACAGTCATTCTTCAGATATAGTTATAATAAGGCTGGATAATCAGGCCAGATCCTAGAATAGTCTCCATTACTTAATAGTTGTGTAGCAAATAGGTGATGGATAAGCAAGTACAAGTGAAGTCATGTTTAGTTATATCCTTTTGTTCCAGTACAAATCCTTAACCACAAAAGCAGTGTGCATCAAATTTCAAAAGCAAACTATCAAAAATTAAAACACATGCAGAAGACAAAGCAAAATATTTATAATCCAAAAACTCAGATATATTTAGTTCATAGCTTAGTATAATATATCCATATGGTACATATAAACACAAAAACATTATTAAAAAATCAAAATACTTGAAATACGATGCCTTAGTTTCTTTTTCTTCCCAACAATATACAGTAGTGGGAATATATCCATTCTTAGGGCACATCAACAATTAGCTGTACAGAAAACTATTTAAGGAAAAATATAGCTCAATCTTCAGTGAGTTCAAATACCACCATCATTGTCTAGTAACCACACATGCAAAATCTGAGTCTGTTTCTCCGTGCTCCATCTTAATCTTTAGATTTTTGCAGTTGATGCATGACAACAACTTTTATAAGCATAACTTTTAAAAGTTATATTTCACGTCTCTACTTTGGTCTTCTACAGGGGTTTTTCATGAAAGCTTGGGAATCAGCCTGCCCTATTTCTCTTGTTTTTCATATCTTAAGAATGTTTCCATTGGAATCACAATAACATTTCAGCTTATTGAAGAAATAACTGACATATTTACAATAAAAAACATTCTTACAAATGCCTCATTTTTTTTTTTTTTAATGGAACAGTGGATTGAACTCAGGTACTTACACTTGCCGGGGAAGCACTTATTCCACTGAGCCACTGAGCCATCTCCTGGCCCCCTTTTTTTTTGTTGTTGTTTTACATGTTTTTTTAATTCCTCATTCTTTTTGGCAGAACCAGGGATTGAACTCAGACCCTTGCCAGGGAAGCGCTTATTCCACTGAGCCATCTCCCTGGCCCTAAATGCCTCATTTTTAATAAAAGACTTATCTTCCTAGATTAGGAACATTTGTCCTGAATATTCTTTAGTAAGTCTAACTTACCAGGATTTTATTACTATTATTAGAAATAATATTTTTTCTAAGTGCTTATTGTTTGTATGCAAAACATCGTTTATTTAGAATATTAGTTTGTGTTTCACCACATTTTAAACTTTTAAATTTCCTCTTTTTTCTCTCATGAGACTACCTGAAATACAACCTTACTTTTTATTATAATTTCAACTTTTTTAACCCTTTTATTTCCTTTTTTTGTCTAACCTATGTGAAGAACATATATATTCTAAAACATTCCAATAATTTAAATAGCATAAGCTAGTTGTCTTATGCATGAAATATTTAAAGAGAAATGTGACTTGTTTTTTATTAATGCAAATGTCAGATATTAATTAAGAAGTATGGTTGTAAGAACGTATTGAATAGGAGAAAAAAGGGAAGAGAAGGGAGAGAACTGAGACATCTGATCTTTTAATATCTTGTCATAACATTCAATGACATATTGTATCATCTTCCTGTTGGTTGCCTAAGGAATGATCATATGTTTTTATAATACTGAATAAATTTATTAAGTTTGCTGATATTGAATGAATAATACATTCCTAAGAAAAGTCTAACTTGGTAGAAATCATATCATGAAAGTTCTTTTATTACACAACCAGCAGTTGAGCTTTCTCATTTAATTAATCTTTAGAGTAATTTTAGCATGTATGTCCCATTAAGATCTATTTATATGACAGTTCTGTTTAGTCTTAATTCTGTCATTGTATCTTAAATTCCTAAAGACCAGCACTTATAATATTCCCATGATATTCTTTGCATTTATTGTGGTTGAATAATTGTGATTTTACTTTGATTAATCTGAAAGCTTTTGTCCCTTTATTCTGGTCCTAATCTCTACAACTTGAGAGACAAGAGTTGATCAAAAGATAGGGTATGTGCTAAATTCTTAAAAACTCTTTAAAGTAAAAGACAGATAGCCACAAATCCACCTCAAATGCTTCCCTTGACTTTAGACACAATTACCCAATCTTTTTAGTACATGTTAACCATTTCTCAAAGTTATCTTTTTTTAATTTTTTTTACAAGGTGTGATTAAAACAGTGTGGTAATTGCTCCCAATTTTTATCCTCCAGAAAGGCAGGCTTATAAAATCATAGCATTGCCCCTACCCCTCAGATCTGGCAGATTGTGACATTTGCCACTTTCCACAAGTCCAAATGACATTAAAAGATAAGTATTTTGAATTTATTCAAGACATGGAGGCAATACCCTTCTAACTAAAAGACACTCATCAAAAAGTATTTCCAGAAATACTTCAGAAAGTAACAAGGACTATGCCATAAGAGTGTTCAAAGGAATGGCAGTATTTTGAGAAGCATTAAGAGCAATGTGTATTTTAATGTACACAATTTTAAAAGTTAAACATTCTCTGCTTTGATAATATGTCATAAGATCTTCAACATCAATTTCTTAAGTTATCATCTTTACACAGTAAAAGACAAAGGATTTTGCACTAGTATTTCATTTCCCACTCACATTTTTCCCTCCAACAGTCAATCTATTTTAATTATATATATATATATATATATATATATATATATATATATATATATATTTTTTTTTTTTTTTTTTTTTTTTTTTTTTTTTTTTTTTTTTTTTTTTTTTTTTTTTTTTTTTTTTTTTTTTTTTTTTTTGGAACTGGGGATTGAACTCAGGTCCTTGCACTTGCCAGTGAAGCGCTTATTCCACTGAGCCATCTCCCAGGCCCTTAATTATATTTTTATACTGTAGTAGTGTACAGTATACAAATCATGATTATTTGATTCATCTACTGTTATCCATATGTATTAGAATATCTACTTTGAGTGATAAGAAAATGTACTTATTTCTATTATCTTCTTACTACATCAAAATGTCTAGTATTTTATAACTTCAATTTCTTACCTTTAGTTTGTATTAATTAAGAAAATTCTCACCACATCAGCTATTTCCCAAAATCTTTTCTGAAGCTTCTAGGTATTTGGATTTCAAGTTCATTTTCAGGGCTCATGACAGCTAATTCATAGGCCTTTTCCATACCCAAAATATCCAGTGGCTTTCTTAGTTGCAGCAACTTCTGGCTTTTTATCTTGGTCAAATTTTTTTCCCTTCTGGATTCTGTACACATTATTCCATTGAATTCTAGTGGTGGATTTTGCTGTGTGTGAGTCTAACAACAGTCTGATCCTAAAGAAAAGGTTTAACCTGAGGAAGGGGAAAAGTGTTTCTACCAACATGGTATCACTGAGGAAGGGTAGCTTCACTGGGCTGTTTGCAATTGTATATTCCAAGACAGTGCAAATGCAATATTTCATTCATTTTATGATTTTTGATTTTATAAATTTTTGATTTTTTAATGTTTTATTTGTCTTAGTGTCTTGCCACAGGACACATATATGTACTTATTAGAGATTTAGATGAATTATATTTATTTTATTTTTCTCTTTGTTGTTTCCCTTTGCTGTGTTACCTTTCTCCATTCTTGTCCTCTGTTATGCTTCCAGGAGTATATGTTGCCACTTGTTGCTGCTATGAATGTGACTCTCAATTTAAATTTTTTTTTTTTCATCTCTGAAATCTCTCAGCTAGATTTTCATCATATTCTGTTGCCTTATTACTTCTATGCTTTATTTTTATATACATTTTGAGCTCTTTTGAAGTCTTTTTTTTATAATTTTATTGAAAAATAAATAACAATGAGACAGTTTCAAAACCAACTAGTAGGACTGTTTCAAAAGCTAATATATTGCATATTGTTGTCTTCTTAGTGGTTATTGCAGGACAAGATGCAGACATGATATCTTGTCCATAAACACTATTAGTACAGATCATTCCATCCATTGAATTAAGAAAAAGTATCTGTATATCTATCCTAACTATTTTGAATATACAGAAGCAAAATGGTCTTCATTTGTATCCCCAGTTTTTGTTTAGCTTTGTCAGAGATGGGTGTTCCATTATCATTTAAATATTGCAGGTGTGTGAATTCAGCCAACTAATCCAATATAGTAATATAGTCCAGTAGTGCGTAATAGTAGTGGGTTATCTGTAGGACTGGCAATGTCCGAAGTTGTTGACTTGAGCCTTTTATAGTTCAGCATATTAATATGGCTTTACTTTTTATACTTAGTTTTTATACTTTTCTGCCGGATGATTAAGACCAAGATAGAGCAAGACCTATCTAGCAAGAAACGTAACTTTTGTATCTGACAAGGTCAGTCAAATCCTCTCAGGATTTGTCCTGAGCCCAGTTTGTAGATCCTTTGTCAGTGACATGTCTTTAATGTCCTTGATTTTCTAGGGTTATGTTGACCCCTCATTGTCCTCTGCTCTCTGATGTAGCAATGTATTTCCTGTTCTGCATCTAGGCTTTGTTTTCTGTGGTTTTACTTTCTTGTAATATGTGACTGGAATTATGTCTACTTTCCTTACTGTTACTTTGAATGGAGAGCTCTTATTCACATGATCAGCTGTTTGTTGCTGCATCCTGTAATGAGGGATAAAAGAACAGAGTAGCAGGAACTGGCGGCTTTGGTGTAAGTCTCCACTCACTTCCTAATAAAGTATCTTTAAGATGTAGGTTGTTTTAACAAAACAGCAACAACGAAAACAACATGAAATGAAATGTGTAGCTCAGACCTCTGACGGCTGGCAATCTGAGAGGCCACTGTACAGTGTGGCCAGATCCAGGAGAAGGCACACTTCTGCTTGCCAGTTCCCAGCTCCTTGTGTCCTCAGTGAGTGGAAATACCAGAGGACAGGACCCCATCCCTGCCCCCAGCCCTGCAGGCACCACTCTTGCAGCTCAGTTAGCTCCTAAATGCACCTCTTCCTAATAATGTCTCATTGAAGGCTAGGAATTTGCATATGAAGTTTTGGTGATTGTTCTATATTCAATCCATTCTGCCAAAACTATACTTTAAGAAGGTGCCTTTGTTTGGAGCTAGTGCAATGCTCCAGAGTTAAAAGTGGAGTACACAGATCTCGCAGTTCTGGGCCAGCTCTTCTTAGCTCTGTAAATTTGGTAGGCTTCTTCAATTCTGAGCCTCATGCTCTGCACTTTTCAAATTTATGAAACAAGAATGCTCACATGGCAGGGTTTTTCTTTCTTTCTTTCTTTCTTTCTTTCTTTCTTTCTTTCTTTCTTTCTCTCTCTCTCTCTCTCTCTCTCTCTCTCTCTCTCTCTCTCTCTCATTCTTGTGCAGTCTCACTGATTTGTTGTTTTGTTTGTTTGCTTGTTTTTTTTTCTTTTTTTAACTTAACACAGAGTCTAGAGTCTCACTACACAGATCAGACTCATAGTGATCCTCCTGTTTTCAGACTTCCAAGCAATAGGATTACAGATGTGTGCCACCACTCACTGTCTCAATTACTGTCTCAGCAGGCCCCAGGGGCTGGGCTAGCACAGCACACCATGGACTGAACCCTGGCCCCTACATCCGCCTAAGCAGGAGCTTTAATCTACCAGTTTGTTTGTGTTTTTGTTTTGTTGTGCCGGGTCTCACTGGCAGGGTTTTCTTGAACATGCAAGGAGATAATTCATGTGCAGCAGTCAGTAAAGGACCGGCTCGATCATAAGCTCCTGACCGTAATTATTCCTAGAACAAAATATCATTGATATAAAGATTTAGTTTCTTAACATTACATACCCTTAGCAGACCAAATGTGTCAACAGCAGGATCCTTGCCTTCTGTTTCTCCGCCAGACCACCTATTCATTTCCAGTTACTGCTTCATATCATACTACAACATGGATTTATTATCATACAACTTCGGACATCAGGAATCCAGGATGGGTCTCATAGGTTTCTCTCAAGATGGGACCGGGCTATGCTTATTTCAGTGTTCCCTTCTGGAGGCTCCTTTGGAGAACCTATATCTTTGCCTTTCAATTTCTACAGGCTCCTGACACTCCTTGGTTTGTGTCTCTTTCCATCTTCAAAACTAGCAGTGACCAGGTTAAGTTTCTTTCATAGTGCTTTCATTTTGCATATAACCCTTTTGCTTTTATCTTTCCCTTTAAGCATCTTTGCAATTACACTGGACTTCCTCCCTAGTACAAGATAATCTTCGTGTCTTGTGGCCAGGTGATTTAAACCTTAACTCTATCTGCAAACTTCTCCTTTGCTACACACCCCAACATATTTAAAGGTTTCTTTATTTTATTTATGCTTTGGTATTACAGGATTACAGGCATAGGCCGCCATGCCCAGACACAGAAACTGGCTCAGCATGCCCAGGGATGGGGCCAGCATAGCATGTGGTGCCAGGGATCACACCCTGGTCTCTGTCCTTGCCTAAGCATGTGCTTAGAATGCTGATCTATCTCACTGACCCTAACAGGTTTCAACATTAGGACATAACACATTTCTAGGAACTAATTTCTGCCAAAATTGTCTGTCTAGTTTTGCAATAAATATCTTCCTTTGTATCAGTAGTGTTTTACTGAGTTGGCTGAGAATATTTCCGTGCAGCTAGATTTGGATCCTAAGATAAGGGCCACAAGATTTTATCTTTCAGCATATGTAAATTTCTTTGGAGAATTTTGCATAGGATACAACTTCTATAAGCATGAATCTCCCGGTTTCCTTTTCTGGCTAGATCTGGTTTGCTCAAGTCTGAGATGTTCTTCTGGATGTTGTGATGGGTTTGTAGCTTGGTTCAAGGAAGTTTACTGCTTTCAAGTATTCTTTCTGTCTTTATTTGATTTCAGTAAAGCAAGTAAAGGTGCCTACAATTTGTTTTCTTTACCAAACATGCTTATCTACTTTTATATCATATATATGAGGAATTCTTCAAAGTGTCTACAAGTAGTATGTCCTTTCCTATCTTTCAGTTTGAATACAGTTTTCCAATTAACACTAATTATATTAGTCACTGCAAGGTTCAATGTTATATTTAATATATCAGATATCAAGCTTCAAAGTGCCACAATTCTTGAACACTCCCTCACTTAATTGAACGTTTCATAAACTGCAACCACATTTCTCTTCTGCTTATTTTCAGTATATCATATTTTCTATTTCTTACTGATCTGATTTTCTTGGGAAAATGAGTTGATATACTTAATCTGATCATGTGTGGCCATAAATAATGATGGCCACTTGCTTTGAACTGGCGGGCTATATTGTTGAGAACTTCACATTTTATATTCCGTGAAGTATAATGGAGCTTTTGATCACTTATTGCATTCAAAGATATTTTAACAGTAATTTCTTAATTCAAAATACATTGTGCTCAACACCTTACAGAAAGCCAAATTTTCTTGTGCCTGGGAAGTAAGTAAATTATCCCCTAAATAGGTGACCCTGAAGCCTCATGAACTATCTGTGCCTTCCTCACTTATTAATAAGCATCATTTCCAAGCAACCAAGATGTATTGAGTTGGGAGCCCCTAAGTGCAAGAGGGTCCAGAAATAGCTTTGACTTTTCCTTTTTTTAATTTACCTTGTGGGGCTATGGGGAATGAGCAATCCTTTAGTCTGTCAATATCACCAGCTACAGTACCACTTGAAAAGAGGATAGGGAGGGCGGAGGGAGGAAAGGAGGAGGCACTGCTGAGAAGATGGAATATCTATCTGACACAGAAGAGGATCCTCAGAACTCTGCAGAGCTGAAATGTCAAAAGCCGCCACTGAGAAAGAACTGAGTCATCAGACTTTTGACATTGATAAGACCTTACTACTTACAATACGTGTGACTTCTAATGCTTCCAACTCCTATATCTATCAATTGGGACATTTTCTATTTCTGCCTTTACTCTGGTGAGTTTACTTTATTAATTATTTCTATAAATCTCTGTCCATGCTATTGTTCTGCTTTATTTTCTAGTTTGTTTGTTCACTTCTTTCACTCAACAAAAATATGATGTGCTTAAAATCCTGTATCTAGATAGCCTCGTATAGGATTTCTTTTTCTGTTCACGGGATAGAGTGCAGCAAAATACTATAGAAAGTAGAAAACAGTACAAATAAGTTTCATCTCTTCATTGAAATTACAAACTAGATTAAGCATATTGTAGATGCTAGTATGGAATCATTTCATTATAATTTTATAGCAAAGCACAGAGATAGCACTTCCACAAATTGCAGAGCCATGTTCTCATAGCAAAGAATTTGTATTCAGTTTTATTAAATGTTGTACTTCTTGACTGGAAGAGCAAGATGCCTCTGTTTGCATGGTTTCATTTTATTTTCCAGTGTTTTCAGGCAGAATGCAACCTTTGACAATGTTATTGCTAAACCAAGCATGAATTTCTCAATGAGTGGAAAATTCTCACAGTTGCAATAGGAGAATGTTATTAGAAAACAATAAAACATGGAGCCATAGAAATAGGTTCAGGGGAAAGCACATTTCCACTGCTAAGAACCTATGAACCTTTGTCAACCTGTAGCCTACTCTATTTACCCATGTGAATAGCCTAGAAAATAACCATTGGCACAAAGGTGATTTTCTGTTCACCAATAAATTATTTATGGGAAATGCTGGGCATTTAAGCACATTTACATAGGCTATGCATATAGATGCTTTTACTCTTACTTTTGACTTGATGAAAGAAGAAAATAAACAGAAATCTCTTAAACCTGTACTGTCCAAAATGGTGGCCAAAAACGTGCTCAGCTTGGTCACTGAGCATGTGAAAAGACAGTAACTAAATTTTCAAATTGCTTTTATTTTAATTTAGAAACTCAAAAAGTTATAAAATACTTTACTATCAAAGACAAACTATTTTTTGTACTAGGGATTAAACTTGGGACCTCATGCTTGGTAGGCAGGTGCTTATGTGCTTATGCCACTAAGCTATATCCCCAGCCTCTCACACACAATCTTATTGGCAATATATAACATCATTTCCTAAAAGCTACTGAAAATTGAGCACCGAAATTAATCCAAATCAACTTAGATGTATACACGTAAAAAGCATAGGCTATGCTTGAAAGACTTACAACAAAACATTTAATAACCATTAATAATTTTATTACTGATTACAGATTGTAGTTCTCTGAATAATACAGACCAAAGGATGTCAGATGCTAAACTCATGGCCTCAGTAAATGTTAGCATAATGATTTTAAGATGAAGAGATTATATAGAATTATCCCAGAGAACCAGAACGCCATCACTTCCACTAAGCTTGAGGTAATTTGTGACAGTACATCATGGAAACTACAAAGTTAAGTGTAATATAAAATTAACTTCACTCATTTCCTTTTTAATGTGTCTTGGTGAAAAGGCTATTGTTTTCATGTGACTCTTCTTAAGTTTCTTTTGGATGGCTCTTGTCTTAGACTATGGACTCTACAAAATTTTAGGAATCACAGGCCAATTATCTCCTTGAGCATCCTAAACAAAGAAAAAAGAAACTGTCAGCTCTCTGGGAAATCAAACCCAACAGCTTTAGTTCTGTGTGCTTACATTTTTCACTGATAACCTACAATGTTTTCTTGTGTGAAATAATGGTACAGACCAGTGTTTATTAAAATGAAGTTTTACCTGGAGTTCATCTGTTTTCCTTATTAATTTGATTAAGGATCTCTGTGTAACTATAAACCCATTAAAAAGATTTCTTTTTCTTTCTTTTCTTTAGCATCAAAATTTTCTGTTAAGGATAGGGCAAGGAGGATGAATTGAAAGTTTATTCTTTGATGAGTCTAACAAGGATTATAAGGATAATAAAGGAGAAGGATGCTAAAAGGTAGATCTTTCCTAAACATTTTTGTCACAAATGAATTTGCCTTCCTGAATTTGCTGTTGTTTCTTCTACATGCATGAGGTACAATCAAAATCTCTAGTGACTATTTAAAAATTGTAATGTATTAAAATAAAAGACACACTGCCAATAATGTCCCTCAAAATACTTCCCCTTACTTGAAACACATCTGCCCATCATTCTTGCTATTTTCTGAAGAAATTGTAAAAGTCTATCTTTGTGACTGTTTATAGCTGCTCTGTCTTATTGGCCTCAATGTCCTGAACCCATCCTAAATGCTCAGCTTTCATTTTCATTTTGACTTGAGGGAAGATCTGGAAGCCACATAGTGTCAGATCCAGTGAATAAGAGGCAGGAACACAGACTGTATCACTTTTTACCAGTCCGCTTCTCAATTGGCCAGCACTTAGCAACCTTCAGTGCATTTTTTATCATAACTCTGAAAGATACACATGAAAGAGGACTCCATGAGCTGCTTCAGAAAGTGACAGAATGATGGGGGAAAAAGGTTGATCTAAGTGAGGGGGAATATTCTAATGGGAAATTAAGTGCAATGTCTCATTGGCTGCAGCAATTTTTTAAATTTACACATCCATTGTATATTGTGATCACATCTCATATATAAGCGATTATGTTAGAAATATGGTGTGTCCGAATTGTGCCACCGTCAGGACATATAATCATGTGTCCGTCTACTCACTTCTTTTCTCACCCTTTCAATATAGCACTTACTCTAATCCATTTTCTGAATGTATGTGATATCTCTTTTAAAGCTTCCTCTCCATTTCTAGAGCTGTTCCAATAGCAGCCCCAATTGACTAACCTTTGAAGCATGATTGACATGTAAATAGCTATACATGTTTAATGTGTACAGTTCCATGAGTCTGGGAATTTGAGGGTAAGCATGCACTATGAAACTATTAACATCACAGAGGCCATTGATAGATCTATTACCTTTTTATATGTCCTCTCACTTTTATTATTATTATTATCATTATTATTTAGCATGTATGATTGATAAAAATACTTAAGATGTACCCTTTTAGCATATTTGAAGTATACAGTATAGTATTGTTAACTCTATACAGGCTGCAGTGTGGTAGATTCCAGATATATTTATTGTTAGTATTTGTTCATTGGAGTTGAACTGAGGATGTCAGCCCTCCTGTATTCTTAAGTCTTTCTTACAGTACTTAACATTTTGAAACAACCTAAATGTCTGTTAATGGATACGCGGATTCAGAAACTGTGGCACAGTGAAATATTATTACTTAAGCGTTCCCTGGAATATTGTTTAGCTATTTCCAACACCATGAATGGACCAGAGAGTATTGGATTAAGCAAATTAAACCAGACCTGTAAGAAATACTATATAATCTAGTTCCTGTATTATATATGGGAACTAAAATTGTCAAACTAATAGACACAAGAGGAAAATGGCAGTTTCCAAAGATGGGAGGGTGGTTGGAGAAAATGAAAATTAAAGGACACAAACTGTAGTTATTTAAATGCCTTTCAACTTGGTGTTAGTATAAACATCTTCATACACTAGCATGGTTCTGAGAATTGAACCTAGAGCCTTTTCGCTGAGCTATGTTCCCTGTATTTCCTACTTTGAGAATGTGTCTCATCAAGTCATTAACTTTCCCAGGCTACAGTCACAGTTGAGGTCTTCCTATCTCAGGCTCCCAGATTTCTGGAATTTCAGCTATATAGTTGGTTAGTTCTTAGGAATAATTTTTGCTTCTGTTGCAATGTCAGCATAAATTCTCATTCATAATACTATCTCTGAAATTGATGTCTCTCTACTCTGTACTTCCTTCACTTTTTAAGGTATTCATCATATTTTGCCTTATCTTGCTTCCAACAGAGTGGGAAATTCCTCCTAGAGGGAACTCCTGTATGTATTCCTGGTTCTGTTTTCAAATATACAACCAAGATAGGTAAGACAAACTGCAGTGAGCCCTAGACCACCCTGGGTTATGAATTAGAGCAAGGCACATAATCACTGGCAAGCAAAACTTCCTGGAGGTGGAAGTCAAATGGAAGAGACAGGACAGTCACATGCAGTTTCCTGAACTGGAGCCAGGCCAGCAAATTGGGGTCAACAGCAGAGCTCTTAAGCAAAGTGCTTGACCACATACAATCATTAAAGCTCCTTCGCTCCCTTCCTGCTGGGAAACCCCTACAAAAGGGATTTGCTTTGAAAGGAGTAGGCTGCACACGTGATTATTCTTTCCCTATAAACCCCAGGGGTAGGTTGCTAATAATTACTTTTGGATCTGTTCAGTGTAATTACACAATAATCCACAGCCACCTATAAATACCATGTCATTACATGGCATTGTCCTGGTAAACTCTACTGGATTTCCTTGTTGGGTAATTATAGCTCTGCCACAGGGCAAAGATTAGTGGCACCAAGAACTTCTAGCATTACACTCATATCTCAGCTGCGGGATTCTTTCTATTTGTAGAAACATAAACAGCAGTAAGCAGCAGGCTGTGAAGTTTGGGGTAAAGGAGATAGGGTTCCTCCCCTATCAAGGCATGGTGGTAGAGGATATCAAGGTATTTGACCTTTATTTTCTCACAGATCAAAGGAAAAATGGCTAATGTAAGGATGCTGTTAGATATTTATGCTAATTTCCCTATAATAGAATAGAAGGCATCAGTAAAATACACCACAGCAGTAACTACTGGCTTCAAAACAAGAAGGAAAGACATCTCTCTGCTCTGTGCTTCCTTTGCTTTCTAAGAAACTCATCATATTTTGCCTTATCTTGCTTCATAGGCTGGAAAATCTCACCTTTCAACAGTGCCTAAAACAAGGCCTTGTGTTAGATACTTGATAAATAATTAAAAGGAAAATAGAAGTGGTAGTGTGATTAAGGGGATAAAGAAGAAAACCAAGTAATAAGGGAGAAGGAGAGAAGAAAGGGGCAAAGAAAGGCAGGTAGTGAGGGGAAAAAGGAAGAAAGGAAGGAAAAAGAATGATGAATATGAACATATTCGCTGTGTGTACAGAACACTTAACATGAGATAAGCTCGCTTAACAAAAGTGTGCATATACAATAGGTACTAAGTTATACATAACAGCTCTGAAACTTAACCACCTGTGTAACTGTAATTATTTTGGCAGAACTGGGGATTGAACTCAGGCCCTTGCTCTCACCAGGCAAACGCTTACTCTACTGAGCTATCTCCCAGGATGCTATGTGTAACTGTAATTGATACCCACTGAATAGTTTCTGGTGACAACTAGTTATTTTGTTGGCTCCTTCTACATTTTGGACAAAACTGGATACTTCACACTTCATGAAATCAAAATCTATGACAAAATTTATACAAGAATACCGTCGTACTAGGATCAAAAATGAAACGCATACAAACATAACAGACAGAACAGTATCCATGCATGTATGATCAACTATGTGTTGATAATTATGACAAAAATACACCATAAGGAAAAGGATCATTTTTGAGAGATTTTTATAATAGTGAGCTAAGAAAAAATATATGAGAATGATTTTAGGGAGCTTAAAACAGTTACAGGAAAGTATATATGATGAAACCTTCTTCATCCTGAAAGTTTCTTCCATTCAAACCACCCAGGATAAGTGTAAACTGTAGCCCCAGATAAGGGACCTTCAGGGCCATTAACCATTTCTCCAAAATGACTCGGAGTGGGGTGATAATGATATTGATGCAACTATTTCCATATTAGTGAGTCAGCTAACCAGTTTCTGAAGACCGAAAAATGTCAGGTCATAGAAGACCTGTGGAAATAAAAGGTAAATATTTGTTTTTTAAGAGCATTTTCTCAAATTTATAATGGTTGTAAATGGTGACCTCATCCTGATATATCACTTTTTAAACTTTAAAAACATTCATTTTTACATTTATTTCTTATTACTGCTAAGATTAATGTATTTTTATTATTTTTATTGAGAAAAAAATAGCAATGAGACAGTTTCAAAACCGATTAGTATTACAGTTACAATAATTAATATATTGCATATTGTTGTCTTGGTAGTAGTTATTCATAGTATAAGAT
>PVKA01016136.1:0-48517 GCA_004027165.1 Ctenomys sociabilis | reverse complement strand
TATTGTGTGGGGCTGGAGGTATTGCTCAGAGTAATAGTACATAGTTAGCATGCACAAGACCCTGGATTTAACCTGCCTCTCCCTCCCTCCCTCCCTCCATTCCTCCCTCTTCTTCTCTCTCTCTCTCCCGTTAAAGCATGATGAGATATGTGCCTCGTGAGATCTCATTTATGTTGACTAATTTGAGAAAACTGATAATATACTATTTTGATCACTCAACAGTACTAAGTAAAAAGAAAAAGCTCATCATAAAGTAAAATTTCAACATTCAACTTGGAGGGTTCAAGTATAAATGTGTATATGTATTACTGTGGAAGATGAGTAATACACGACAGAAAACAGAAATATGCAACCTTGGGAAGAAACTTGTGAGTATGAAATCATGTTTACAATCCACTGCATACAGTTCTAAGAGCAACATTACTACCAATTTTCAAACTCTCAGCACATGAATGAACACTTTTAAACTTAAGTGTTTAGACTGGTCTCCCGCCTCTTGTGAGCCCCATGGTGAGGAACAATTTCCCCTTCAGCATGTGATGCCAGCACAGCCCAGGCCCACTCCAGCTCTCACCATCCCTGGCTCCTGACATCTGAGGGCCCCCACTGGGCCAGTGTAGCACCTTACAGAAACATGTAAAACACGGCATTTCCCTCGCAGTCTGTAGATGGGGTGGCTAATGAGGTAGAGCAGTGCTCCAACCTGATATTCACTCAGCCTCCTCTGGGTCCTGTGATGGCCTCTGGGGACACTGGACAGCCCCACAGGTAGCTTATGCAGCCTTCTCCCAAAGACGCACCACAGGCCTTACCTTCTGGCTGGCTTCCTCCTCATCTGCTGTGGCATCAGTTGCCTGTAGTATCTCTTCCACAGACACTTTCTTCAGTTTTTTGCTCTTTTTCTTTGTTACCTCAGGACCTTTTCTCTTTTGTTTTACCATCCTGCAACAGAAAATTCACACTGCTAAAACACATAGGAAATAACAGGTCTTAGGCGACAATATTTTTAACCAAGGAAGGAACTCTCCCATTAGGAGAGAATTCAAAGGTATTTTATAAAGTATGAAAAACATAAAAGTCAAACTTCTAGTTCATCACTATTTTAAAAATTTGGTGATTTCCTGTTTTCCTGTTTTTTTGAGTATTTTTATTTAACACAGTTATAATTAATACATAGTTTAGGTCAGTCTCAAGCGAGTAGGAGGCTGTTGACTGCAGCAGCAGAGCCCCACCCCTGGGGTGTGTTGAGACCGCGCATGGTGGCGTACCTGTAATCCCAGCACTTGGGAGGCTGTAAACAGGAGAATCACTAGGAGTCGGATCTAGTAGTGAAACCCTGAACACCCTCTAGACCCTTCCCTAAAATAAAATAAATAGTTTCTATATTTCTAAATCAACATGAACACAAAATGCTTAAGACATACTAGATTAGTGTCAGTATAATTTTCCAAAAATAAAAATCTGATCTCTAATTCCTATTGCCTATTAATTATTGGGGTTTTAAAGTTTTCTATTATGCTGGACAATACTCCAGGCTGTGGTGAATCACATGCCCTATTATGGGCTGCTGGCCGTACCTGGCCTCAAGGACTTGGGAAGCCTGGGTTGTCTTCTCTGGGCCTTGGGCAGCACCAACCAGCCCAAAACACCTGCCCTTCTGGAGCTCACTTTTTCTCCCCTAATTCTGGGGAAAAGGGGCTGCATATTATATAAAAAAGATTTTGCTATGCAAGATAAATAAAGACTGGATGTGATGGCATTTGCCTGCTTTTGCACTATGGAGGCTGAGACATGAGGATCAGACATGCCAGCCTAGGCAACTTAATGAGACTTTGACTTAGCAATAAGCTAAAAAAGGCGGGGTGTGTAGTTCAGTGGTAGAGTCCCAAGGTTCAACCCCAGTACTGAAGAACAATGAAACAAATGATATAAGGCAGGACAGAATTGTAGGGAGATGATTATTTTAAAAGGATGATCAAACCAGGGGTGTAGCTCTATTGTAAAGTGCTTGCCTAGCGCATACCACAACCTAGGCTCCAGTCCTAGCACTGTAAAAAAGAAAAAAAAAAAAAGATGATGATCTGATGGAAGGGGTAGGGGACATCCCTAGAGGACACATCTGGAGGCCAATACTACTCTTAGTGAGAAAGAACTGAGAGTACAGTGTGAACCTGGGACACCAAGCAAGCTAGAAACTGAGGATTCTTTGTGTCATATTGGGACTGTCACAGGTTATATAGCATATAGAGAGAAGATTCTATTCTGGAATCCGAAAATTCCAATCTCAATGTTTTAATTAAGCCTTATCTTTAAAAAGTATTTGAAGCCACAGGCTACAAATTTCAATTAGCAGTGAAATGAGAAATCTTGAAAGAAGGAGAGACTGTTGACACAGGGGCACAGAAACACAGAAGATGGGGCCAATCAATGGGAAATAAGGAAAGTTCAGCAAGTATTTATACATCAGTTACTACAGAAGTTAAATCTTTCATTTGTGAGTTATCAAAAAAAAAAAAAAATAGGGCTGGCAAGATAACTCAGTGGTCTAGCGCTCCTCTCAGGGACTGCGGTTCGAGCCCCAGCACCACATGCCATGCAAGGCCCTCCCCGCAGGGCCGTCTGAGCCCACCCCCCACACCCGAGAAAAAAAAAAGAATCCGTGATGTGTAGCGAGACACTGTAATAAATAAAGGAATTAAAAAAAAAATACAAGCACAAAGTCTATGTGCTAAGAAGAGAAAAAACACTTCATGTTTTATTTTTTGTGCAGGGTCTTACTATGCAGCTTGGACTCGTAGTAATCCTCCTGATTTCTGCCTCCCTAGTGCTGGGATGACAGCCATGAACCACCCTGCCCAGACTCCATCGCCGGCTCAGTGAGCCTGGGAGCAGGGCTGGTGTGGCATGCAGCGCTAGGGGTCAAATCCTGGCCCCTACACTTACCTAAGCAAGCGCTTAGTCTGCTCAGCTATTTTGCCAGCCCTACCACTTCATATTTTAAAGCACTTTTTTTTGTTTGTTTTTCTTTTTTGAGACAGGGTCTTACTATGTACTTTTTTGAACTCTCTGCAGCTCAGGATGGCCTTGAACTCCTAGAGATCCTCCTGCCTCAGCCTTCTGAGTGCTGGGATTTACATGCCTGTGCACCATACCTGGCTAAAGCAGTTTCTGTTAGTAAGAGTGACTCAAAAGAGACAATGAATGTATGCTCTGGAAAACAACTTCTTTCACTTTTGGTGGACTGACTTTTAACAAGGGTGTCTGGACAATTCCAAGAACAGTCTCTTCAACAATGTGCTGGGCCAGCCAGATAGCCACAGAAGAAGCAATGAATGCAGAGTCCTACTTCACATTCTATACAAAATTTAACTCAAAATTAATCAGCAACCTGGCTGTTAGAGTTAAAATATAAAATTCTTAGGGAAAACATAGGCACAATCTTCATGTCCTCAGATAGGCAGTGGTCTCTTAGATACGAAATAAAAAATATAAGCAATGAAAAAAGAAATAGAGAAATTGGAATACTAAAAATTTTTGTGATTTGAACAATGCCAGAAAGAAAGTGAATTGACACCTTACAGTACAAAAGAAAGTATGTGCAAATCATATATATGACAAGACATTTGTGTGTAATATATGGGTGAGGCACTCACAACTCAGCAATAAAAGAACTCAATTTTAGAACAAGCAAAGGCTTTCAATACATATTGAAGCACACACACAAAAAAAGATGTTCAATTTCATTAGTTATCTGGGAAGGGCAAATCAAAAAGGATGCCACTTCATACTCACTGGAAAAAGACTGATGAGCTGAGTTCAAGGAGGTAGCTCCCTACACAAACGCCTGGAGTGGGTCCCCAGGGGAAAAGAAAGAAAATGAAAATGAAGAAGATAGCCACATACAGTGACAAAAGGAGTGATCACAGCACTGAAGCTAAGGCAGGAGTTCAAGGTTAATCTGGGATACAACCTGAGACCTTAGGGGGCAGGGGGTACATAAACAGATAATAGTAAATACTACTGAGGATAGAGATACAGCAATTCTCCTTTATTGTTGGTCTAAATGATGTAGCACTATGGAAAACATTCTGGTGTTTACTCAAAAAATTAAAAATATGTGGTTACCATGTAACCAAGAAATTCCACCTCTTAGTACACATACAAAAGAAATAAATACACCCTCATAAAAGTGTGTATACTAGTGATCCTAGCAGAATTACTCATAATATCCTGAAGATGGAAAAAACCTAAATGTCCACCAAAAAAGGAATTGTATCATTTGTAATTCCACCTACATGAAGAATTCACAATAAGTACATCATGGAACTGAAAGACAGCTAGCAGTGTTTTAGGGAGAGGGCAAGGTAAGGACAAGTGGGAATGACTGTTAATGGATACAGGGTGTATTTTGGGGAAGAAGAAAACATGCTAAAGTTAGATGGTGTTGATAGCTGCAGAACCCCATAAATTTAGTTTTAAGAAAATAAAAGCCAAAATCTGTATCAAATTACTACAAATTTAAAAATATACTGCTTGAGTGCTGTTTAAGAAATAAAAGTTTTATTAAAAGTTAAAAAAAAAAAGAAATAATAAATAGGGGGGAATATCTGTGCACCGATGCTTGCTGTAGAAAGCCTTTTTGTGTGTCACTGAATTAATGCATCATATTTATAATAAAGATAGAGCTTCATGGCAGCACCATGACTGCACTAATAGTGCAGACAACCCGGCATCATTGTCAGACACTCCAGTCCCTTGGCCATATCATTTCCTGAAAGGCCTTTCTATAGATAGAAAGTGACTCCGATTAATTCCTGCAAGGCAATTTGGAAGTTTCCCCCTCCATTTAGAGTTTAGTAGAAGATTATCAAAAAAAAGGGTTTGGGGGATGCTTAGTTAGCAAGTCATCATTTCCACTGATACCAAAAGCACTACTCTGGTGCACTACTCATACACTCAGAGACCTTACCAAGGCCAGTTCCTCCCCAAATGCTTTACATTCTCTAACTCATCCATCTTTGTGACACTAAAGAACACACAGATGAAGAAAGTGAAGCACAACTACCTATCAGAGTAGGAAACCCAACAGATTACTTCCAGGGTCAGCTAAATAGCTCAGAGAACTAAAGCGCCTGGTTAGGCAGAACACATGAACCAGGGTTCGATACCCAGTGTGCTATGTCACCCCACCCCTGGGGCATGATAAGAGGGTGGCTGAGATGGAGCACGGTGGCGCAGGCCTGTAATACCAATGCTTGGGAGACTGAAAACAGGAGAATCACTACAAGTCCACTCTGCAGTGAGACCTTGTAGACATTGTACTAAAAAAAAAAAAAAGCCGGGCGTGATGGTGCATGCCTGTAATCCCAGCACTTGGGAGGCTGAGGCAGGAGGATTGTTGTGAGTTCCAGACCAGCCTGAGCTACAAAGTGAGCTTAAGGCCAACCTGAATTGCATAGTGAGACCCTGTCTCAAAAAGACAAAAATAATAATAAAGAAAAAAAAGATCTAGAATCAGTAAACATGGCCCATGCACAGCACTAGCACAGAGGCTTTGTTGATCTGTGGTGGCCTATCCCACCATCGCAGAAGGCAAGCGGATACCAGACAGCTATGGTGACCCATTGAGTCCTGCCCCACGCCTAGTGCCAATGCAAGAGCTTTGCTGAGCTCCGGCCTACCCTTCAACTCCAGTTGAGGAAGCCTTAGTGAGCCCTATCCGACACCCCCACAACCATCCCAAGAGCCTTGTGGGCCCCCACTCCCATCATCCTTAGACTTCCTGAGCCACAGTTTGCCCCTGCCTTCATCATGATGGAAGCCACACTGAACTCCCCACAGCAGGAGCTTTGGTGAGTCTATCCCGCCCAGTCCCACTGTCCTTGGGAGCCTTGCTGACCCATGCCCTGCCCCCCGCCCATTGCTGCTAAGCCTGAGTGGGAGCTTCAGAAATGTCAAAACAAAGTAGCAAATGGCAATCTCAGCCCACCAGCCCACCCAGAACAAGTCCAGGACACAAGGACACAGAAAACTTCAGTCACTCACCTGAAATTTCTGAAATGATAGCAAAGGAAGAAACAACTGCATCAGTATGTGGGGGACAGCTCAGCAGTCTAAGCACCTGACAAGTACAAGGACTTGGGTTCAATCCCTGGTACCATATGTCACACCAGCCCCAGAACCCAGGGCAGCCATGCAGGGGACCAAATCAGGGTGTGGTGGTGCACACTTGTAATCCCAGTGCTCGGGAGGCTGACACATGGGAATTACTACAAGTCTGAGTTTCGTAGGGAAACCCTGTACCAAATAAATAAATAAATAAGAAACTGCATTAGGCTATAGAAAAAAATCAGATCAGAAATAATCTCTTAGATTACAAAAATGACAACAATTATGAAAGAACTGTTCAGCACAAAGAAGACATAGGTTAAAAAAGAGAGAATAGAAAAATGATGGAAACATTGAACGAACCATACAGGAAAGAATTGGAATGTATGAAACACATTCAAACAGACATCTAGTGTCTTAGTTACTCTTCTCTCAAAGTTACTCTTTGTCTCGGGACAAATACCCGACATCCAATATGAAGGAAGGAAAGGTTTACTTAGCTCAGAGTTACTGGAGGTTTCAGTCCATGCTCAGCTGGCTCCAGGGCACCCTGGCACAAGGCAGACAGCAACCTTTCATGGTGGTGGCAAAGAGCAAGAGCACCAGGGAGGAGTAGCAGCAGCTCCGGCAGCCAGCTCCTCGTCCCACCTTCATTATAATGCAAATTACCTGCCCCAGGGCAGCTGTAGCATCCACACCCACAACAATCAATCACAAACTCCAGAAGCCACCCCAAGACTGCATGAGGCTTTGGTGGAATAACTATACACAAACCATAACATCTAGGAAATTAAGAATTCCACTGAAAGCTGGCAAAACCACCTGAACAAAAGTGAAGATAAGACTTTAAGACCTTGAAGACAGCATAGTGAATATGAAAGGAAAGATCTCTTAAAAATAACAAGGAAGCAGGAAATAACAATTCAGCAGCAACAAGATGATGCAAAGAAAAACAATATATGACTAATAGTTATCTACAAAACAGTGAGGGGTCAGCACAAATAGATGTAAAAAGACTATTTCTAGAAGTAGTAGCAGAAAATTTCTCAAGCATGAAGAAACTGGCATATAGAACTCCAATTAGCCAGAATCAAAATAGATCTACACCTAGACAAATAATAATCAAGATCCCAGAAATTCAGCAAAAGAACAGAATATGAAGAGCTATTAGAAAAAAGAACAAGATCACCTATAATGGAAAGCCTATCAGAATCATGGAAAATTTCTCAACACAAACCATCAAACCAAGAAAAACTGGGAGTGAAGTATTTCACTTTCCAACCCAGATTGATGTACCTTGCAAAACTATCAAATTTAATGGAGACAGACACTTCCATGACAATGAACAACCGAAGAAATTCATGACCACAAAACCAACTCTTCAAAGAAAACTGACAGATACTCTAGGAAGAGACAGAAATGATGACAACTTCAAGAACAACAATGGAAGGCCAACAATACAACTTGATGGACTAAGCGCCTGCTGAGGCAAGCGCAAGGACCAGGGCTTGATAACCGGTACCCCATGCTGCGCTGGGCCTGCACCCTGGTGCGCTGAGCCAGTGACTGAGTCCAGGCATGAGGGTGCACGCCTGTAATCCCAGCACTAGGGAGGCTGAAAACAGGAGGATCACTTCAAGTCCAAGCTGTGTAGTAACTCCCTGTACCAAATACATTTATAAATAAATAAGTAAAAATAAAAGAAGAACAATGGAAAGGAACCACCAAACAGAGCAAGAAATTAAACAGAGAGGGAAAGTATGGAACCTACAGCAGGAAAATAACATGACAAAGATAGGCCAATACATATTGGTTATAACCATCAATGTAAATGGCCTCAACTCACCAGTCAAAAGAAACAGACTAGTAGAATGATTTAAGAAACAAGATAAAAAGATACACTATATACAAGAAACGCATTTAACTCAAAAGGAAATTCATTGACTCAAAGTCCAAGGATGGTAAACAATACTCCAAGTGACAGGAACCCACAAAAAAGCAGGGATAGCTATTCTGGTTGCCAACAATGTCAATTTCAAATCAAGAAGAATTAAAAGAAATAAAGAAGGTTATTACATACATGTTGGAGGAAAACTGCAAGAGGAAGAGATAACAATCATAAACATATATGCACCCAAGGTAGAAGCACCCAACTACATAAGACAGATTTTAAGAGACCTGAAAAATCAAATGAGAGGGCCAGCAGTGGTTTGGTCCCCAGGCCTGCTGGCCCGCCCCCAGGGCACACTGAGACTGGGCGTGGTGGCGCAGGCCTGTAATCCTAGCACTTAGGAGGCTATAAACAGGCATATCACTACGAGTCTGATCTAGTAGTGAAACCCCGAGCATCCTGTAGACCCTTTCCTAAAATAAAAAAAATAATAATAATTAAGAAAATAAAAATCAAATGAGCAATAACACAATTGTAATAGGGGACTTCAAGGCCCCACTGTCACAAAGAGATAGATCAACTAGGCAAAAAATCAGCACAGAAATACAGAACTAAACAAAATTTGTGAAGAAATGAACTTAGTAGACCTTTATACAGTGTTCTACCCAACAACATCAGAATACATGTTCTTATCACTTCTCGGCCTTTTGGCTAAGATCAAGTGTAGTATCTGTTCTTAACAGAATATACATTCTTCTCAGCTGCACATGAACTTCTCCAAAATAAACCATGTAGGAGCACATAGAACATGCTTAAGTAAATGCAAAGGAACTGAAATTATCCCATGCATATTATCTAACCATAGCACAATGAAACTGGAAATTACTGACAAAACAAACTGCAAAAAGTCCATAAATACATGGAAATTAAATAACACCCTCCTGAACAATCAATGGGTGACAGATGAAATAAAAGAAAAAAATTAAACAATATTTACATTCAAACAAAAATGCAGATACAGCCAGGCGTAGTGGAGCATGCCTGCAATCCCAGTACTCGGGAGGCTGAGGCAGGAGGATTGTTGTGAGTTTAACACCAGCCTGAGCTACAAAGTGAGCTTAAGGCCAGCCTGAACTGCATAGTGAGACCCTGTCTCAAAAAGACAAAAAAAAAAAAAAAAAAAAGCAGATACAACTTACTGGAACCTGTGGGATGCAATGAAAGCTGTCTTAAGACAGAAATTTATAGCAGTAAATTCTTGCATCAGGAAAATAGAACAAGCCCAAATAAACAATTACCTTACATGGAAGACCCACAAAGCTTCACCAAGAGACTTGGTGATTTAATAACCAAACTTGGTAGTGTAGCAGGATATAAAGTCAACATGCAAAAATCAGCAGTGTTCCTCTACACAATGAACATACTGAGAAAGAAACTAGGAAAACCACACCTTTCACAATAACATTAAAAAAATTAAATGCTTATGAATCAATCTCACAAAAAAGTAAAAGTGAAAATAACAGTACTTTGAGAAAAGAGAACAAAGATGATGACAGAAAATGGAAAGATATTCTTTGCCCCTGGATAGGAAGAACCAACATCATGAAAATGGCCATAGTCCCAAAATTGTTATGCAGATTCAATGCAATCCCAATTAAAATACCTGTAAGTATATCTTACAGATCTGGAGGAAAAAAAACATGTAAAATTCATCTGGAACCAGAAGAGACCTAGAATAGCAAAAGCAATCCTGAGAAACAAAAGAAAGGCATGGGCCGGGCGTGGTGGCACAGGCCTGTAATCCCAGCAGTCGGGAGGATGAGGCAGGAGGATTGTTGTGAGTTCAAGACCAGCCTGAGCTACAAAGTAAGCTTAAGGCCAGCCTGAACTGCATAGTGAGAGCCTGTCTCCAAAAGACAAAAAAAAAAAAAAAAAAAAGGCATGACACATCACCAATCCCTGATTTGAAATTATACTACAAAGCTACTATAATAAAATCAGCATGGTACAGGCAAAAAACAGACCTGAGGATCAATAAAACAGACTAGAAGATGCAGGCACAACTACAAACACACTCAGCCAACTTATCTTTGACAAAGGGAGCAAACATATTCACTGGAAGAAAGCCTCTTTAATAAGCAGTCACGGTAAAACTGCATGCCAAAGACTAAAGCTAGACCCATGTCCATCACCATGCCTTCAAGTCAAAATGAAGAGGCCAGTGAGATAATTCAGCATACTAAAGCACCTGCTTAGACAAGCTTAGGCAAGTGCAGGGACAGTGGTTCTACCCCTCGCACCACACACTGAGCCAGCCCCAGCCCCAGGGCAGGCTGAGCTGGCCACAGAGTCCCGGTGTAGTGGCACACACCTGTAATCCCACCTGTGGGGAGGCTGAAAACAAGAGGATCACTATGAGTCCTAGCTGCATAGTGAGACCCTGTAACAACCAAATACATTTTAAAAAAGGATCAAAAATCTAATTAAAACAGTAATACTTGATCTACTGGATGAGAAAGTAGATAGACATCTCAAAGACACAGGTGTACACAGAGTGAGTTCATGAACAAAACTGAAACTGCAAAGGAAATACTTCAAAGAATCAACAACTGAGATCTCATCTTTTTTTTTTTCTTTTTTTTTTGTGGAACCAGGAATTGAACTCAGGCCCTTGCACTTGCCAGGGAAGCACTTATTCTACTAAGCCAATTCCCCAGCTTATTAAAAAGCTTTTGAACATCAAATATATCACCAATATAGTAAGAAGAAAACCCACAGAGTAGGGAAAAATTTTTAGCAAACAGTCCCTCAGTCAAAGGACTTCTATCTAGAACATATAAAAAATTGAAAGAAGTAAGACTCCCTAGATTTAAAAATGCAGTCCAAAAATGGCTATCTTCTACAATGGCCATCTTATAACCAGTATGTATTGGCCTATCTTTGTTATGTTATTTTCCTGCTGTAGGTTCCATACTTTCCCTCTAATTTCTTGCTCTATTTGGTGCTTCCTTTCCATTGCTCTTCTTTTATTTTTATTTATTTATTTATTTATAAATGTATTTGGTACAGGGAGTTACTACACAGTTTGGACTTGAAGTAACTCTCTTGTTTTCAGCCTCCCTAGTGCTGGGATTACAGGCATGTGCCTGGACTTGGTCACTGGCTCTTGGTGCGGGACTAGTGCAGCATGGGGTACCGGGTATCAAGCCCTGGTCCTTGCGCTTGTCTAAGCAGGCGCTTAGTCCACTAAGCTATATTGTTGGCCCTACACTGTTGTTCTTGAAGTTGTGGTTATTTCTGTCTCTTCCTAGAATATCTGTAGTAACATACACTTCTCAAATGAAGAAATACAGGTAGGAGATAATTATATGAAAAAACATTCAACATCATTGGTCACTAGAATAAAACAACACTGAGGTTCCATCTCACCCCTATAAGAATGGCTGCCATCAGGAAATCAACCAATAACAAAGGCTAGAGGGGCTATGGTGGGGGAGAGACAACCCTTCTCCACTGTTGGCTGGAGTGTAGACTGGTGCAATCACTAAGGAAATCAATGCGGTGATGCTTCAAAAAGCTAGGATTAAGGGCCAGGGACGTAGCTCAGCAGATTAAGTGCCTGCCTGGCAAGCACAGTGTCCCGAGTTCAATCCCTGGTACTGAAAAAAAAAAAAAAAAAAAGCTAGGATTAGAGGTCCCACTCATCCCAACTATTCTCTTATTGAGTATTTTACCAGAATGATTAAAAACATAAGACCACAGTGATATATATGTGCAGCTACGTTTATAAAAACACAAGTTTTCACAGCTAAATCTTGAAAACAAACCAAATGCTCATTAACCAAGGAATGGATTTAAAAGATGTAATACGTTTTATACAATGGAGTACTACTCAGCTACAAAGGATGAGCTTGAAACTTTTATGGATAAATGGATGCAACTTGAGACTATACTAATAAATAAAATAAGTAAGTTTCAAATGTCTAAACATTACATTGTCTACCTAGGATAAGAAGCTGAAAAATAAGATTCAAGTTACAATTGAGAAATGGAAAGAAACTGTTCAAAAGAAAAGAGAAACTAGGACAAGGAAGGAAAAAAGAAGTATAATATACACACAATATTTAGACATACAAGACTGATTTAGCTATACTACTAAGCTATATTACTAATTTCTATGAGTTCCTTGAAAAGGCTTGTGCTTATATCATTTGATCAATTGCACGGATTTCATAATTTGAGCAACTATATTGAAGATAACAATAAGCAATGCACCACCCATTGTTACTTTGCTACTACTGTTTTGAAATTTTGCCATTATTTTTACTCTTTAAAATTTAAGAAAACAAAAATAGCCTTCAGGAAAGTCAACAGACAATTCCAGCAGTACAAAGCAGACAGTGTGAGACAAGCCCCAGAAAGACTGGCAAGCCAAGGAACCTGGCTTCCACCAGGGCTCAGGCCGAGTTAACAAATCAGGAAAAGCTGCAGATCTGCAGGGTTAGAAAGCATCTCCACAAGATCTTGAAAAGATAAGTCAGCCTACAAGACAGCCACCAAACACTTTTTTTCCTTCAATTTTTTAAATGTAAAAATACCATCCACGGTGCCAGCTGCCCCCTCTCACCCAGGTCATCTACATTACAGCTGCTGTGGTCTGGGCAGGCCCTATAGGGGCACAAAGGGAGCACCACCAGCAAAGGCCAAAGGTGGATCTGGGCCCAGCTACCAGACCGCTAGAGTTTGATGGATGGAATGGAATGGTGGCTTCTACATCTAGCCTGTGGGTCTCCTCCAGTCCTAGGCCACACTCTGAACAGTTCATGTAGGTTAGTGGCCTTTCAGACAACTCCTCCACCCTTTCCTCTGCAAGATCTAACTGAATCCGGTTACCACAGTTGCTCTGAGCCTACCATCATCCCAACGCCAACCATCAACCTCTTCCTGTGTCACCAGGTATGCCTAACCCCCAGCATTCTGGAATCCAGTACTTTCTTTTTTGGTATTTAGTATAGGGTCTACAGGGTCTCACTAGGTATATCGGACTCCTAGTGATCCTCCTGTTTACAGCCTCCCAAGGTGCTGGGATTACAGGTGCACTCCACCACACCAAGTCTCAATCGCCTCCTCAGTGCACCCTAGGGGCGGGGCCTGATCGAAACGCAAACCCCACCCCGTCTGTCTAAACAGGCCCTTTAATCCGCTGAGCTATTTGGCCAGCCAGTACTCTCAATCTCACTAAAACCTGCAATTTAGAGAATCCGCTACATTTCAATATCCCTAATCCTTCCTTCTGTTCTCATTTGTACAATTTAATTTCCACAGTCCATTGTTATAATCATTCCTTTATATGTACTCTCTCAACTCACTTATGCGCCTCTCCCCCACCTACCTCTAGTACCTACACTTAGTCTGTCTACATCAAATCTAGAACTTCACATGCCACTGTTTATGTGTGGAGGAGGTTTGGGCACATAAAATCATGTGGCTTTAAATACCAGCCAGATGCTGATGTCCTCCATCTTTGTGCATTTGAGGCTAACTCTCAGGCCCCTACCTGACCAGTTAGCCATCCATAACTACATAGATAGCTATATGACTTGCATATACACATATCATCTTAGACCTAACTTGTCACAACCACAGCTCCTGATCACCCTCCAAAAATTAGGTCTTCTATGGTGTTTGCCAATTGATAAACAGTCATCTCATAATATCTAGATTCTAGTTCAAGTCCAACCATGGTGCCAACCATAACTTCTCTTGCGTTACTGAACTAATCTGTGGTGGCTCTGTCTTGGAAATGTATCCAGAATCTGTTGTTGTTGTTGTTTTAACATCTTCTGTTAGTATCTTGGTCCAGAACCTTATCTCACATTCAGATTACTCAAGACCCATAACTGATTCCTCACTTCTTCCATGGCCCCTCCAGATGATGCCCAACACAGTACCCAGAACTTTAAAATACCCAAGTCAGATTATGCTTACCTTCTGCTTGAAAATTCCTCCCTTAGAGAAGTCCAAGTCTCGGCACCATCTCTAATCTCCATCTCTGGACCTTCACCTCCTCTCCCTCTCTTTTCTTAAATTGGTTCCAGGTACAAGGGAATTCCTTGCTAATCCTCACACCTGTTGCCTCTACCTGGATGTTGCAGCTACTAAAGGCGCCTAACTTCCTCGCCTGCTTTGTCTCTTCACACTCCATCCCTTTCTGATTCTTCTCTGTGGCACATTTCACTTTTATGTGATATTATTTGCCCGTCCTTAGAATGCAAGCTCACTTGATTAGATGGGTGCCTCTTACACACATTCATTGCTATAGGGTTCACTGCTCTTAGAACAATTCCTACACACTAGAGAAAACCAAAGGACCGCTTTCTGGGTGAAAGAACTAAGGAATGGATGAAATGGAACGGTGAAAGGAAACTCAGAGCGTGCTTACCGTCCAAATCAAGCACCTAAAAGCCTCTACAGGTAACGAGGGCTCCAAGTGCTAACCCACTCTACAAAGGAGACGCCACAGCGCGGGCAAGGGTGCTCGCCGCCCCGCACCTGGATATCTCAGCTCCCGAGCACCGTCCAGCCAGGAACCGACTACGCGACCTCGCCTTCCTGGGGCCGTCCCCGCGCTACAGAAAGGACTCCGCCCACCCACGTGGAGCAGCCACAGTCACCGACACGCGCAGCGCCGCCTAAATTCGCACGCTCCTCAACGGCCTCCATCCTACACCAGTGTGCCCGGCACGGGCTACGACCCACACACTTACCTGCACTCACCGGCGCACGACAAACCCTACAGCCTAGGCACGCTTCCGGCAGCGCCCCCCCTTCAGGTACGCGCCAGTCCCGCCTTCGAGCAAGATGCCTCCCATTGGACAAGAACTGCCTCACGTTCTCCCAACAGCCAACAGCAAGCGGCTGCCGCGCGGAGGCGGTGCCAGCCTGAGCGCTAGGCGGTGGCGTCATCTCGAGGAGACGTTGGTTAATGTGAAAGCCGCGGGTTGCCCGGGCAACTTTACCTTCGGCAGACGCAGAACTGCAACCTGACTGGAAGTTCACCCGGAGCGTAGACTAGGGAAGGCTTTCGTGGTCGGTGTCCGGCTCCTGCTGAATTTTTAAAAGCCAGGGTGCAGAAAGACTGGTAATGAAAAACAGAAACAGAGTAGGGATTGTTACACTAGCGTTTGTCACCATTTAAAACTGCAACAGGAGCACTCGAGAGGCTGAGACAGGAGGATTGTTGTGTGTTCGAGACCAGCCTGAGCTACAAAGTGAGCATTAAGGCCAACCTAAACTACATAGTGAGACCCTGTCTCAAAAAGACAATAAAATAAAATAAAATAAAACGTCAACAGGGTTAAGAACGCTGAATACACAAAGATAGTGAAGATGTTTCTACGACGACAGCAGCTCAGGTGAGAGATTGCCTGAAGGTCAGGGGGGCAACGGGGTGGCCTGGCGCCATCCAGGCTAAGGTCAACCATTCTGTTGAGGGCCCGGAGAGATAGCTCAATGGAATAAGCGCTTGCCTGGCAAGTGCTGGTTCCTGAGTTCAATAACCAGTACCAGCAAAACAACAACAAAAACAATTCTGCTTAGTCCTTCAGTTCGTAGAACTAGTAATGTTGGGCGTGGTGACACATGCCTATAATGTTAGCTACTAGAGTGGCAGTAGGATTGCAAGTTGCCCATCCAGGGCAAGTTAGTGAGATCCTGTTTGAAAATAATACAAATAAGTACATTAGTAAATTAAAGGGCTAGTGTTGTAGCTCTGCCATAGAGCTACTTATATTGCTTGCCATCTATGGGGTTTTGAGTTCTATCCCCAACAATTGAAAAAGAATTCTGTGTCTGGGGAGATAGCTCAGTAGAATAAGCGCCTGCCTGCTAAGTGTAAGGGCTGTAGTTCAATTCCCGGTTCCACCAGAAAAAAAGAAAAGATTTTCAAATATTTTGGGCCAAGGAGATAATAAGCGCTCCCCTGGTAAGAGCAAGGGCCTGAGTTCAACCCCTGATTCCTCAAAAAAAAAAAAAAAAAAACCTGAACTCATTGTCCATGCGATAGCAGGTTGAGAGAGAGAGAGAGAGACTTACTTATGGCATGAGAGTGGTATTTTAGTAGTTAAAATATAAAGCCAACAATTAGATGAAAAAGGGAACTAAGTAATGTTAGTGTAACATTTAGAGCCATTTTTACTCAGGGATTACTGGGTTCTGGAAAAAGAAGCTGAAAAGATAATGTCCTGACCAGGAATTCTGACAGGAGACTGCAGACCAGGGTCCCATCTTTGGGTTGGAATTGGAGAAAGCTGTAGAGTAGCGGGGGAATTACACAGTAATAGACTAGCCCAGCCCTTGAGGAACTCAATGAAATTTGCCTGAGCTTCTGAAACTGCATTTCTATGAGTCAGGATTACTAGTACCACTAGCCAGGTGAGAGGAGAAGAGGTAAATTCTAGGGCTGGCCAAATAGCTCAGCGGAACTCAGCAAATTAAAGCATCTGCAAGCAACCACAGGGGCTGGGGTTTGATCCTAGGCCAGCCCTGTGGGGTGGGGGGATGCTGAGACAGCATTTGAGCCTGGGCATGGTGGTGCACACTATAATCCCAGCTCTTGGGAGCCTGTAAACAAGTGGATCACTACAGCCTGATCTAGTAGTGCGTAACACCCTGAACTAGGCCCTTCTCTAAAAATAGAAAGAAAGGTGAATAGGAAAATTCTAAAATGTGATACTGCTTGTCTCAAATTATAGGTGCTTATAACTATAATTGCGGAGTCCAGGCGTGGTGTCGGGCACTTGTATTCCCAGCAACTAGGGAGGCAGAAGTCAGGAGTCTGAGCTGCATAGTGAGACCCTGCACAACAAAAAAACTTAATTAAATTCCTTGTGGATTACATCCAGCAACCCTTAGAAAATAGCTATGTAGGGGCTGGCGGTATAGCTCAGCAGACTAAGCGCTTGCTTAGGTAAACACAGGAACTAGGGTTCGATCCCTGGTTTCCCATGCCGCGCAGGCCCCACATGCAACCTGGGCATGGTGATGCATGCCTGTAAAACCACAGCAAGCGGGAGGCAAAAAAAAAAAAAAAATTAAAAAAAAAGAAAAGAGCTATGTACCTAAAAAGTTGATTTTTTTTTCTTTTTTATTTTTTATGAGACAAAAGTTTTGCTGTGTACTCTAGGCTGGTCTTGACCTTGAGATCCTCCTGCCTCAGCCTAATATGTGCTATCACACCTGGTAAAAAGAACACTGGAAAATCAGGAAAAGCAATGTATTGTTTTCTTCACAGTACATTGGTAATCTACCCCCTCATACTGGAAACAGTGATTTCATGAGTCAGAGGGGGCACCTTCAGTCTCTGGTCATGTAAGGTTCAATAGTCAGGATCTCAGTTGCTGTAGGGTCTGTGGCACACAGCCCCCCTTGCAAAGTGTGTAATCCTGCATGGCAGAAGGCCTAGCTGCAGTCTACAACCTCAGGCCTCTTGGTGTTTGCATTCACACGACATGTTGGGTCTTCCAGAACATTGGGGCAGCCTGTGTGATAGACCCAATGTGCTGCAGAACCTTCTCTTGCTGTGTACCTGACTTAGAACTCAAAATCAGTTAGGTGTGGTGGAGTACACCTGTAATCTCAGCTAGTCAAGAAGCTGAGGTGGACTGAGGATATAGCACAGCAGTGTAGGCACCTACCTGGCAAGCATAAGGCCCCAAGTTCAATCCCTGGTCCTAAAAAACAAAAAAAGACTGAGGTGAAAGAATGTCAATTTCAGGCCAGAGAGATAGCTGAGTAGAATAAGTGCTTGCCTGGCAAATGCAAGATCCTGAGTTCAATCCCCAGTACCAAAAAAAAAAAAAAAAAAGAATGTCAATGTCAAGACCAGCCTAGGCAATCCCACAAATCCTGTCTCAAAATGACAAACAAAAAAGAGCTTGAGGCATTGGGAAATGGCTCAATGGAATAAGTGCTTCCCTGGCAAGTGGAAGGGCTTGAGTTCAATTTCTGGTTCCGCAAAAAAAAAAAAAAAGAGCTTTACTTAGGCAGATGAAGCAACTGGGGGTTTGATCTCAGCATGCCTGCCACCCCTGCCCCCAGGGCTCATTGAGACCTGGTGTGGTGCCACAGGCCTGTAATTCCAGGGCTTGGGAGGCTGAAGACGAGAATCACTACAAGTCCTATCTGTGTAGTGAGACCCTGTAGACCCTGTAGTAAACACATTAAAAAAGAAAAAAAGAGGGGCAGGGAGATGGCTCAGTGGAATAAGCGCTTCCTTGGCAAGCAGAAGGGCCTGAGTTCGATCCCTGGTTCCACCAAAAAATAATAAAGAAGAAAAAAAAAGAAAAGAAAAGAAAAAAGAGCTTGAGTTGTAGTTAAGCACACCCTGGGTTCAATTCCCAGTACTATAGTCAATCAATATATATATATATTCAAGCTACCCAACAAATTAGTTGTGGCCATATGAAAGATGACATAGGTAATCTCCAAACTCCAAAGGCACTAAGTGAGAGAGGCATGACTCCCGCTTAATGGCAGAAGACAGTACTTGTGTACCATTTCTGCATCCCAGATAAACACAAAATTTAGCAACCCAGGATATTTCCTTTCTCCCATCTCTTGGGTCAGGACATGACAGACCACAAAGTCTGTCACAGGCCAAGGCATAGCCAACATGTCCCCCAGAGCTTCTCTAGAGACTTCTCTGTGACCATACACTCACAAGCTTGCTCATTCAGGTACTGGAGGGAGTTACTCCTGTAAAGACACCAGCCTAAGGGTTCCGGCTCCCATGGCTAACTTACCAAAGACCTCTCATTAGGGCAGTTTAGGACATGGCAGGTGGTGTCCCTGAGAATGAACAAGAAGGGGCACACACAGTACACATGCACAGCCTCTGTGTCTTCCTCTCACTTCTGTGTCTATTCAGAAGGCCAGCTCTCCCAGGGTCAAGAGTTGGTAGGAGGTAGGGGCCGCATGGGAAGTTCCCTTGTGGAGGGGAGAAGGTGCAATTGTCTGTTTTGGGGACAAATAGTCTTTCATGTCCAGACCATTAGACATAAAAGATCTCATTCTTGGCCAAACACTGAAGTTCAGAGGTTCACATCTTTTTCCCTGACACACACATGTCCTTCCAGGACCCCCAGAGGTCCAACTAGCATGATGTCATCAATATGGCCTGCCACTGGAACATCAAGGCAGATTATGTCCCTTTAAGCCATTACCATTTGGATACTGCATACTTGCAGAAAGGAATCAACACTAGACAAACAGGAGTGAACACTGGACAAGAGAATAAATGTGACCCCTCCATCCCTCCCTAGTGAATATACATGGCTTTGCATTCTCTCTCTCTCTCTCTTTTTTTTTTTTTTTTTTTTTTTTTTTTTTTTTTTTTTTGTGGGTCTAGAGTTTGAACTCAGACCCTTGTGCTTGCCAGGGAAGCATCTCCCTGGTCCCCTGCATTCTCTTTCTTGATCAATAGTTATATGCTAGGGGCTGGGGAGATAGCTCGTAGAATAAGCGTTTGGTTCCACAAAAAAAAAGTTATATGCCAGATGTCAAAGACTGTTCTGATCTCTCTGAACAGAAAGCATGGGCAGAATGGCCACCATTGGGGGCTGCCAATCAGCTTGTGACAGACTTGCCATCAATCAGACAATCCACATGAGGACACATACCCTTCCTGTATCTGAATGATTCTAGATATTTTCCAAGGACATCTATGACTTAAATAGTTTCTTTTTTAAAACTGGATTTTGGAAGTATAGTCAGCCAGATTTTTTTATTTTTGTGTTTGTTCATTTGTTTTGAGACAAGGTCTCACTATAGTTCAGGATGGACTTTAACTCACTGTGTAGCTCAGGTTGTTCTCAAACTTGCAGCAATCCACCTGCCTCAACCTCATGAGTGCTGAGATTATAGGTGTGTGCCCCCATGCCTGGCTGTGGTGATAGCTTGGCTGCCTAAGCACCTGCCTGGCAAGTGCAAGGTCCTGAGTTCAATCCCCAGTACTGGGAAAAACAAAGCAAAAAACAAAAAACAAACATGAAATAGAAGCAATTTTAGAATAATCCAGGATGATCTCAAAAGAAACAGAAAAACACAAAATATGTAACTAGAAACAGGGACCTTAAATGTAGTATACAAGACTATTCATACAATTTATTTAGAGGAAGAACACTTTTGTGTTTCACCAGAGTAGTTGGTGATTTTTGTTGTTTGTTTTGAAAAGAAACTTGAGTTCTGTGAGTTCACATGTTTGCAAAAATTTTGCTCCCCCCCCCTTTTTGTCTTTTGATGCCTCCAGTGGCTTAGACTTTAGCCTAGTGAGCATTTAACTATCCCCTGTACCTTAATGGCAAAACTAGTGGTTATTAGGATTGTGTGAGTGCGTTTTCATTTGGTTGAGAGTGGTCCTGGGGTTCTCCCTCTTTTTAGGCCTTTGTTAGGACCTGGTTACCAGAGCAGACTTTAGGCTGACAGTTATTGTCAGTCCCTGGGACTGGAAGAATCTTATTTTTATATTCCTAGCAAGCTGGTTGGAAAGTTTGCAGATGGGTTACATGTTGAAGGATGGGAGGTTTTAGTGTGAGTGAGATTAGATGTCAAAAAGGGCCTCCCATAAAGTTCCTCAAATGGGCTGATATTAAGTTTGGACTCTGGCTGTTCAAAATCTTATTAATGCAACTGGACAGAGATCTATCTGCTTATGGTGGGTTTTTGACACAGCTTGGCTAAGGATTATCTGAGATTGGCCCTTAACCTTTTTGCTGATTGGGATCTCCAGGCAGTGTGGACATGTTTACTTCTCAGTGTCTTGACAATTCCTTGTGTAAATGGGATGTGAAAGCAGGTGCATTATTACTCTAGATAGATCTAGGCAGCCTAAATCCAAGGATTCTTCCTTTTTTTTTATTTTTTTATTTTTAGTATAGGGTCTACAGGGTCTCACTACACAGAGCAGACTTGTTGTGATCCTCCTATCTTCAGCCTCCCAAGTGCTGGGATTACAGGCATGCACCACCATGCCTAGTCTCAGTCTCCAACTCAACGCACCCCATGGGTGGGGCTGGCATGGCATGCTGGGGATCAAACTCCAGTCCCTGTCCTCTGCCTGATCAGGTGCTTTAGTCTGCTGAGCTATCTGGCCAGCCCTACCCAAGGATTATTTATTTAAGGATAATTTTTTTTTTTTTTTTTTTTTTTTTTTTTTTTTTTTTTTTTTTTTTTTTTTTTTTTTTTTTTTTTTTTTTTTTTTTTTTTTTTTTTTTTTTTGTGGAGCCAGGGATTAAACTCAGGCCCTTGCATTTGCCAAGGAAACACTTATTCTACTGAGGTATCTCCCCAGCCCCATTAAAGAGAACTTTTGCTACCTCTAAAGCCTATTCTAACCTGATAGGGAAGGACATATAAGGGTGTCATTGCACAGTAGGATGTGTGTATATCCCTTACACATAGGCATCTGAGAGAAGTTTACTTGTCTTTTCCAGGGGAAAGCCCACATCTTTGTATTGGTTTAGGCAATGGGGGAGGATGACTCAGTGTGTTTTGGAGGGCACAGACAGGTCTGCCTAACAGACCTTGGTTATAACATGATGGACTTTCAGCCCTTTAAAGAGCCTATGTAGGCTGGGCGTGGTGGCGCATGCCTGTAATCCCAGCACTTGGGAGGCTGAGACAGGAGGATTGTTGTGAGTTCAAGACCAGCTTGAGCTACAAAGTGAGCTTAAGGCCATCCTGAACTGCATAGTGAGACCCTGTCTCAAAAAGACATTAAAAAATAAATAAATAAATAAATAAATAAATAAAATAAAGAGCCTATGTGCCACAGTGTTGGTGGCATCGCACCCTATGTAGAAGGCATTACATAGAGACTTAATGACTTTCTACTGCACTTACTGTGGCAAGAACCCACAGATTACCATTGGCCCTTTTGAGGTTTTCCTTAATGATATCCACTTGAAGTTCTTCTGTAGAGTGTCTTTGGTTTGTCAAGATCTTCAAATGGGACTATGAGTAGAGAGGCTCATAAACCAAAATTATATTGGAAAGCAGACTGTTTGGCAGTAGAATCTGTCTATTATGAATGTTCCTGGAAGATTGGGTCCATAGAGGCTTTTTTTTTTTTTCAGAATGGAGGATTGAACTCAGGCCCTTGCACTTGCCAGGGAAGCGCTTATTCCATTGAGCCATCTCCCTGGTCTGCACTCATGTTTTATCTATTGGTTGATTTGGGAGGAGTGTAGGATAGTTTAAAGCATATTAAGATTGAAGAGAAACATCTGGGTTTTTAATAAGAATGGCCAAATACTTAGCCTTTTTCCAGTTATCCACAAATGTCCCTTGAGTTCTAGTAAACAGTTAACTCCATGTGAGTTAGAACTAAGCACTTTGGGCCTGGGGAGTTGGCTCAGTAGAATAAGTGCCTGCCTGGCAAACACAAGAGCCCGAGTTCAATCCTGGTTCCACAAAAAAAAAAGAACTAAGTATTTTGGTCCTGACATTATTTACGGAGCTACCTGGACTAAGAGTATTGTAGCAGCTATCATTTGCAGGCAGCTAGGCTAATCCTATGCTACTCTAGCCAATTGCTTGGAAAATTAAGCAACTGGTCACTCCCCCCCCCCAAAGTTGAGTCAGCAGTTTCATGGTTACTCCTTGTCTATTAGCCACAAAGAGAATAAAGGCTTAATTAGGTCTGGGATTTCTTTCTTTCTTTTTTTTTTTTAACTTTCTGCAAAGCTTTATTCCAGAGCGGCTCAGTCCTTCTTGGCAGCTGCCTTCCTCGTGGCGGCCAGCATGTTGCTCAGCTCCTCATGCTTCCTCTTGGTGTGGATGTGCATCCCCACCCTTGTCTTGATGAACTTGAGGGCACACTTGTCCTTGGAGACCTTGAGGAGCTCCATGGTGCAGTGCTCATAGGGGGCGAAGCCACACACCTCCCAGATCATGTCCCCTACAAACTTGGTGTGTTTGGCGAGATGTCTGTGACTGCAGCTGTGCCTTGGTTTGCTCACATTCTTAGTCACCTTGTGGACTTTGTTGAGGCCCATGGCCATGGGATAGCAGAGGGCCACGGCTACTCTTCTTCAATGGTTGCTGTCAGGTCTGGGATTTCTCATGCAGGGGTCTACGTCAAGGCTTGTTTTAAAAGGCATTTTGAACAGCTGACATTCATTGTAAGGGTTCAGTTTATGGTCTTCACATTGTCTCATATAGTGGTTTGGCTATTACTTCAAAATGGGGTATCTATGTGTGGTAGAAGCCTGCCATTGCCAAGAAAGTCCTCTGCTGCTATCTGGGCTTTCGGGGAGCCAGACAGTAAATTGTCTGTTTTCCTTGTGGATAACTGTCTTTGTCTTAGACTTAAAACATATATCAGATATGGCATCTTTTCCTGAAAAATCTGGACAAGATTGTTAGGATACCTTATAACAACATTTTGCTACAAAATTAAGACTCTTACTGTGGTTTTTATCTTCACACCTTGAAAATTATTTTACTCTGACCTTGGTTTCCTCAAGTATTTTAAGGGAATGAGATAGACTGGGGTTATTTAGTTCTTGTCATACAGAAAATCCTTAAGTGATTATCATATTACATGCAGAGAGTTGAGGTAATAGAAGAGACAAAAATATTGACTTTTCTAGTCTCCTTTCTAGATAGAAAAATTATCTTTACTTTTTCTATTTTCTTCATGAGGAGCCATCAAGAGGATGAAGAAAGGGTTCTGTGATAACAAGAAAGCCACATGTAAGAGAAGGAATTGGAATCCTCCCTCATAACAGATACAAAAATTAACTCAGAGGACATCAAATGTCCATACTGAGGACCTAAAACTGTGAAACTCTTGGAAAAAGATATAGGGGTAAATTTTCACAGTCTTCATTTTTGTAATGGTTTGTTACATGTAACAAAATACATAATCAGGGCTACATCAAAATTAAAAATATTTGGAACTGAAGATGTATCTCAGAGATAGAGTGCATGCATGGCATGAGATCAATATCTGGCACTACAAAAATTTTTTCTTTTGCTTATGCACCTCAACATTCACCATCAAGGACATGAAAAAACAGCTTTCATAAAGGAGAAAACATTTGAAAATAATTTAATCTGAGAAGGTTCTGGTTCCCAGAATATAAAGAACCAAAGCACTCCAACAAGTTCTATTAGATCTATAAAGTCATTGAGGGAAAGAAAGCGAGCTTCAAAATACTGGACTATCTTTCCTGGATTTGTATCTCCTTTGGGTCTTTTGTGAGTCTTGATGTTTTCCAGCATAGGTCTTGCAGATGCTTCAAGTCTGTTCCTAAGTACCTTACTGGCACTGTAATTGGGATCCTCTCTTCCATTGTTATCTTGTTACTATTGATAATGGGAATGGAGGTCACTGTGTACTGTCTTAGCTTCATATCCTATTCCCATGCCACATTCTGTGATCATTTGTAAGATATGTACATTTTACCATTGTAAGAAAGGGATGGCCAAATAGCTCAATGAATTAATGCACCTGCTTAGGCAGAAAGGGACCTGGGTTTCAATTCTCTGGCCTGCCATGCTGGCCCCACCTCATTGGGGCATGCTGAGAGGGCAGTTGAGACTGGGCATGGTGACATGCACCTTTAATTCCAGCACTTGGGAAGCTGCAAACAGGAGGATCACTATGAGTCCAATCTGTGTAGTGAGACTCTGTAGACTCTGTACTAAATAAAAAGAAAGAAAGAAAGATAGAAAGAAAGAGAGAGACAAAGAAAGAAAGAAAGAGAGAGAGAGACAGAGAGAGACAGAGAGGGGGAGAGAGAGGGACAGAAAGAAAGAAAGAAAGAAAGAAGAGAGAGAGAAAGAAAGAGAAACAGAGAGAAAGAGAGACAGACAGAGAGAGAGAGGGAGAGAGAGAGAGAGAGAGAGAGAGAGAGAGAGAGAGAGAGAGAGAGAGAGAGAAAGGAAGGAAGGAAGGAAGGAAGGAAGGAAGGAAGGAAGGAAGGAAGGAAGGAAGGAAGGAAGGAAGAAAGAAAGGCTCACTCCCTATTGTGTGGGCTAGTATATTGATGTCTGAGACACTGACCTTTCCTTTTCCTTTTCTTTCAGTGTTAACATTCTCTAGATCTCTATCTCAGGCCAAACACTACTATTTCTGCCTCTCTTTTTACCCGTGCATCTGTCCTTCCTCTTGCCTTGCAGCGTAGTGTCACATTACAAGGGTCAGTCTGAGTGGTGATGACACCTGTGTTCTCCCTTAATCCTCATTTCTCCAGAATCTCCCAATCTGCACATCCACACTGTCACCTAATGAACACTTCAAACTCAGCATCCCAGTCAATAGCACTGGATGAAGCTGTGTACTGTCCCCAGGCCTCTTGTCTCTCTGTACATCCCACCACTAGGACAGCAGAAGATCCACTCCCCTCCAGGCCACCAACCTCTCACCTCGTTACAGCTCATGAAGGTCTCTTCATTTCTGTCTTCTCTCTCTAACTTCTTCTCTACCTCCTACAACAGACAGCACAGAGGTTGTAAAATGTGGACTAGATCATTATAAGGTTCATTTTGCTTTGGATTTTCTAGAAGGGAAAATGTTTGTACTTATTAACATTTCTCCTAGTTTCTACAACTGCACCACGTGAGTCCTGTGCACACATTTTCAGATTGGACAAATAGAAGCTAGACACCTTCATTAATAGGCAAAGACATACAATAATGGGCTGCAGAAGTTACTTATGGTGTTCAAAACCAATATGTCTATTAATTATTATAAAATCCTTCTTTTGGCTATATAGCAAGTAGATTTATACATAATGACATTATCCTACTTACTACCACTCTGATGAAGTTGCACTTCTATGAGCAAATGGTCTGTTTTGTTTTGTTTTTTATGGTACTGGGTAATAACCCCAGGGCCTTCTCATTGACTAACATCTCATCTCTCTACAATTTTATTTGAAGACAGGATGTCACTGAGTCACGAGACTATGCAGGGTGGACTCCAGCTTTTGAGTCTGGAATTAATAGCCATGCATTACCACACAAGTTTCAAACATTTCACTACACCCCTGAGAATTATAAAATAAAAACCACAAGGGACACTGCTCTAGACTTACAGTTTAAATAAGTAAACCTCAGGAAATACAATAATTCTGTCATCCTTCTGACAGGGGTTGTATTGTGTAATGTTTTGTTTTGATTGTGATACTGAGAATTGATACTGGTGAATTGTAGAAAAAAACAAACTAGAACCAGGAACTTGGGCATGTGAGGCAAATGCTCTGCCACTGACCTACATCTAACATCACACTAAAGGGTATGTTCATAAGGATTTAATCAATGCTCATCAAGCCTGACTCTTGCAAAATACTCCTCAACTCCTCCCAAGCATATCTGGCCCTCAAGTCAAATAAAAGTTGGTTTTCTAACTCACCGCAAAATTTAAAGGGATGGAGCTTACTGTACTTAGTGTCCTTCCTGCAAGCTTCTCCTCAAACCTCCAAAGCAACTGTTCCTTATCCTAGGTTCCACCAGATGCTGCATCTCATGTGGCCAGAACTGATGCTCATCCTCACCTTCAGCATTCTCCAGAACACCAGGAGTGAATGAGCTTGGAACCACTGCTTCAGACAAGACTCACTGTCCTCATTTAGAGCCAGGTAGGTGACATTGCAAAGCAGAAGGCACAGGTGAGATCAGCAGAACAAAGATTACCCTTGCCTGCAATGTTTCTGGCAGGCAGAGTCGAGGCAACGCAGGGCTAGGGAGCTGTCAGCTTAGTGGCAGGCCAGCACTCACTATACGAGGGACTCCACAACGAGCACCTGGGTTGCCCCAGCCTCTGTTTGCACAATGCAGTTACTAGAAGTTTATAGTCTGCCCACTTGCCTGCTATGGCAACCTAAAGCCTTCTGCTCATGTACTCTACAGAGCATTATCAGAAACTAAAAAAAAGAGGAACCCTGGGATAGAACTAACCTATTCTTAACACATATTCTAGTTTTTTCTACAATTCACCATAGCAAAACTATCCAAAAACCTAGCTCCACACCAAACATAGTATACCCTAGCATGCCAGCTACACAGGAGACTAAGGGAAGATGATTATAAGTTTTATCCCAGCCTGTTCAATGCAGTAAGACTATGTCTCTACAAATAAATAAAAGAAAAGCATGCCTGGGTTTCTAACTCAATGGCAGAGCAATCATGTGTTCAAACTCCAGTACCAGAGAAAGGGCATGAGAAAATGCTTTAGTACACTTCAGAAAGGAGAAAATGCTTTAGTATACTTCAGAAAAGAAAGTGTACTAAAATGCTTCAGTATACTCCAGACTCTCAGTGTAAACAGCTAGTATGCTGTTAGCATAACTTCTTAAAATACATATTTTTAAAAAGTGTTTTACATCATTTATTATTGGAAATTCTGTCACTAGGTATGTTCTGTGACCTCACACTGTAGCATAGCAACAAGGCCCTGAGCATTTCAGGTGTGTGCAGAGCCCTGTAAAACAAGGAGGTGATGACCATGGCCTCCCATGTTCTGAGATCTCAGGCAGGAAGAGACCCCCATACAATGTCCTGTCAATTGTGGCCACTAGTGGAGTCCTGGGCAATGAGATGGTGAGCCGTTCTCCCATACCCTCATCAGCTGAGATTGTGTGGAGCCCCCCACAGGGATGGGACATTTTCAGCTACTTATTGAGAGAATCACTCACCATCACCAGAACTTTCCAGCAACTTGTGAAGGTGAGAAGGAGGTGAGCACAGTCTCGTCTTGACCACCTTAATGGGGGGCCTGCCCATTAGCTCAGTTGATTAAGTGCCTGCTTAAGCAAAGCAGTCAGGCTCAGGATTCTACAGTTTGATCCCCAGATCCTCATGGCTTACCAGACCTGCCCTTAAGGCCTCCTAAGCAGGTCAAAAAAAAAAAATCCTTTTGACCACCTCAACTGTGTGCAGGCCTCTAAAATAAGTACCTAATTAGAGGGTCCACATGTCCTGTTATACCCTGAAGGAGCCACATTTAGGTTGTGGCCACAGAAATTTAAGGTTCAGATCTATATGAACTGAGAAGACTCACATAATCATATTTAAAAGATGACAGTAAGTTTATTATGAAGATACTGTTGTGGGATGTAAGAGATAGGAGAGACCTTTGGGGAAAAACAGGAGGTCTTATTTTCAAGTGTATACTGCTCACCTGATAAATCCAAATTTGCGAGGAAAGGAGAGAAGAGAGCTTCCAGCCTTTATCCATTTGGTCAAAGGGACTGTTCTTTCTCATAGAACCTGTGGGCAGACAGAAGGAAAACATAAGCAGTTTGTCAAGCTATGACAGTTTTATATCTTGGTGGTTATGCTCTCAGAAATAACAAGACACTATAGGACAAAGATGTTATAAAATTTCACTTACAAGGTCAAATTAATGCTTTGTTTCTCAATTTGATGTTTTCTGTAATTGAGATTATTTTTTTATACTGGATGTCAAATTCAGGACATCACACTTGCCAGGTAAGCATTTATGCTGCTAAGCTATCTCCAGCCCTAAGGAGAGTTTTAATAGAAATCATCACTATAATTATCACTTACTTTGTTAATGGGGAATTGGCTCTTTATTGGGCAGAGAAATAAGTACAACAAAAAGGAAAAGAGACTGGAGTGGTTGTAACTCCATGAAAATCCTCAAGCTTCTGCCATGTGTCATTGCGTCAGCCTCTGGAATGACAAGAGCAAAGCTGTTGATCCTCAAGTTTCTGCTGTGGGTAGATATGTCAGCTTCCTGTGTGACTAGAAAAGGGCTGTCATCCTTGACGATGGCTGGCTTTCCCACAGGATCCGCCAATTCCACTGGCCTGGATCCTACCGGCTGCTACATTTTGTTGGCTTCAGCCAGCTGTACTGGATCCAAGGCACAGCTCCTACAAGTTTCACAGCAATGGGGGTCGACAAAATTACAGTTAGGGGCCCATCCCATATGGGATTCCATCTTTTGGCTCAAAATGAGTCTCTAGGTATAAAGGCTTGAATTGGATCTGTTAAATTTATAGTCATTGTCGTCCAGGACCAAGCCATGGATATCTTGCTTGGCTGCATCTCTCTCCTTAGAGTTTGTTTTTCTATTTTGCTGAGATTACTTATAAGTTGACTTATAATTAGGGATGTCCAGCCAAACAAGATTTTGTAAGTGGAATGTAAATCAGTGAGGAGACTCTAGAAAAAGCTAGTATGGGAGGTCCCATTCCACCCAGATATTCCTCTCCTGGATATTTTTCCAGAAGAACTGAAAACATCATACCGTAGCAATATATGTGCACCCATGTTCATAGCAGTGCAATTTGTCATAGCTAAATCTTGGAAGCACCCAAATGTCCATCAGCTGAGTAAAGGATAAAGAAGAGGGGGTATTTTTATACAGTGGAATATTATTCATCTGTAAAAAGGATAAATTTGAAGCTTTTATTGGTAAATGGATGCAACTAGACACCATACTCTTAAGTAAAATAAATAAGACCCACATGTGCAAACATTGTATTGTCTTGTTAGTGTGGAAACCTGAAAGAGAAAATAAAATCTGAATAGTACAATACATACTGAGAAAAGGGAATGAACCTCTTCAAAAGGAAGGAATAAGTGAGCCGAGGAGAAGTTTGGGAGAGGGAGTGAGGGAAACGGATACATCTATGTATATAAGCAGGATGGTTTGGACAACTATACTGTGGATTTCTGCTGGTCTATGGAAAGGAGCAGTTAATGCTTTGTTTTTTCTCTTTTTTTCCAGTTCTTTTTCTCTTTTTCTCTTCTTAATTTCTTATATATTTCTTCCTTTTTTTCCTCTTCCAATTTTGCATGCATGTATCTGGTAATATGAACAACTAATTTGAAGACAACATTATGCATTACAGCAAATACTGTGAAATTCACATTATTTTGTTTAGTGAAATTTTGTATCACTTGGCACTTTTCTGTTTGATACTATTTTGTACTGTCTTTAAAAAAATAAAGGTTTTATAAGTGAAATAACCACTTGTTTAGTGGGGGTGCACCGGAGGGGAGCTATAGGCAGGACTCAATCCAGTCTTGTGTGTTTCTTAACAATACTTTTTCAGCAATTTCAAGAGTGTCTGATTCGTGTACTCTACCATTTTAGAGCTCTAAGACTGGTAGGCTATAATTTTTATTTTATTTTTAACATCCATATGAGCTTTTGAACTACCTCAGCCATGAATGCTGGTCCAGTGTCCAATCCCAAAGTTAGGGGCCATCCAAATCTTGGGATGACAGCCTTTAACAACACCTTTGTCATTTTTAGTTCCTAATCTGTCCCAGTTAAAAGGCTTCACCTATCTTGAGAAGGTCCAAACTAGCACCAATCTATATTATAGCCTCTCACGTGGGGCAGCCTGGTGAGGTCCCCAAGCAAGCTTTCACACAGGGCATCGCCAGCATCTTGGATACCCAGGGGCCTGGTTATCCCTTGTTTTAGACTGTTTGGGTTATGCATTGTTGGCAAACAGATCCAGTGATGGCAGTGAGCCCTGGCACGTAGATGTGATGCATTTTTCCCACATGAGACCCCCTCACAAAACTCAAGACCATCATTTTGGGTATAGCCAGTGTCCTGTCAGAGAATTTCTACCATCTTCACTTGATATAAATCCCAGGCCCTCAGGCAAACCACTTCTTTTCATTTGAGGTATAGTTTGTAGTCACCATGAGTGGGGCTCTGAGGGTGAAGGGTAGAGCCAGAACCCCCATTTTGGGCTGTGGAGCTGCCATAGCATCCCATGCTGTTTCTCTTGTCTGCTTTTTGGCTTTCTTCGGCCTCTATCAGACCAGTCTGTTGATGTCTCCTGCAGTGTACAACAGCTACTTTCAGGTTAAACATAGCATAGAGACAAATGCTTACAAAATCTACCATAAAATTGACTAGGCCTTTCATCTGGTTTTTGGAAAATCTTTGAAAAATTCCACATTTTTTTTGTCTTTTTTTTTTTTTTTTTTTTTTTTTTTGAGACAGGGTCTCACTATGCAGTTCAGGCGGGCCTTAAGCTCACTTTGTAGCTCAGGCTGGTCTCAAACTCACAACAATCCTCCTGCCTCAGCCTCCTGAGTGCTGGGATTACAGGCCTGTGCCACCACTTCCAGCTCAGTTCCACATATTTTGAACTTTCTTGTTTCTTGCCTTCAAGCTTTAAGGATAGATTTTCATTATTTTATTGTTCTCTCTATTCTCACTACAACATTTGGGTTCCAGTTTGTTTTAATCTCAGGGAAAAGGCTTTGTTCATATGCTTGGACATTCATGACTACTGCCAGTGTAGCAGTAGATGACAGCAAGCAAAGATAAATCCCCACAAAAAGACCAGTGGTGTAGGAGCAAGGAAACTTTTATTGAGAGCTTGAACTGATTGATGCTCTGACTTTGGATCAGGACTCCCAAAGTTGTCAATACCTGCCTAAACTTTGCTTTCTGGTTATGTACTTTTCAGGCTTCCATGGTAACTGCATTATCTCATTTTCAAGAATTTTACAAGAATGTCACACAATTGCTATAAAGTTAACATTTCCCAGACATTGTTGACCATCTCTATGTGCTGGGGCATTTTAGTTTAATGTTTATCCTATTCCCCAAGTTCTACTTGTTCCTATTTATGACTGGTTTTCTCTAAGTGGGCTTATGAAGTGGATGGGGGAGTGAGTTTATCTATAGTTTAAGTGAACTTAAGTGACCCTCCTTTAGAATAGTCTCTTTTGCCCCATCACAAGGACACGGTCCTTTACTCAGCAAAGAGCTGCCTCACTCTCTTTAGTATTGAATAGCTTCTCCTATAAACAGGAGAAGCTGTTTATAGTCTGAAGCTGTTTACAGTGGACAAACTGGAGTGTAAGGAGGAAGTAATCCCATTTCCCTAGCCTGCTCCTGTAACACTGGTCTTTTGTGAGTCCCCTGTTATTTTGTTTTAATCTCTGTAGGTACTGGTGGAGTGGGGTTTTTTTTGCTTTCTAATATTGGGCATAGCTTTTGCCAGAAAAGGTTGAAGACATTCACACCAACAATGGCCACATTCCCCCATGAGCCAGCGTAGGGAAATAGTTCTGGATATGGTAGCTGTTGTCCTACATTTTCAGTTACCATCAATATATCCTTCCAATTATCTCCCTATTTATTGTCCTCTCCATAAGCTACCTTATATGAAAAGACAACAATCAATTTAATAAAGCGTTATCAACCTCTGGGGGCTTAACTTTACTCCATGTTCTCCTCTTCACCTTCCTTAAAGTTCTCTAGCATACATTCCTATGTGGTGGGTTTTGATGCTTCTCCTTTCATCTCCACCCAAATGCAGTGAATTTAGTCTTACAACCATTATAAACCTTTTTTAAAAAAAGCTTGGTTTTGCTGCTAAAGTGTCCTTTTTTTCTTAATAGATTGTTAGTTTGTAAATATGACTGACTGCCAACAGAGCTCTCAGTAATCTCAAATCAGTGTTTATATCTCAAACCAGCAAATGGCAGAGAAAAGAGCAACCCTGTAATAGCAACGAGGAATTTGCAATTCACAAGAAATGGTTTAGAACACCCTAATTAATAACTCAGATTAGAAACCAAAAGCCCACTTATCAATTAGTTAAACTTTGTAATTTGAGTTTTCATGTAAAACCTCTCCTAAGGCATGGCAGGGCTTTAGCCAATCAGCCCCAGGCTGGAGTTGCTTCCCTTAGTACTTGCTTTGAGATGAAAAGATGAGCCCTGCTTTGTCCCTCTAATCTCAGGAGGGCAGCTGTCCTAAGTCACTTCTTACAGTTTCATTTTGAATCAGCAGTTTTCTGAGGGTCTTTTAGTCTTGGGCCCCAGCTGAGATCAGGTTACCTCAGATTGACACACTTCACTTTCCTCATTCACACACAATTATAGGTTTTTCTCAAACTCTTTTGGACTCCATACACTTTATTTCACCTTCCCCTTTTCCAGTTTTTTTTTTTTTCCTAGGTGTCAGATTCTTCAGCTTCTGGCAGTATGACCCACACTTCCCACACTTCCTGCTTGCTGTGGGCCATTCCAGCCTTACAAGTCCTGCTCCTTGTCACTGGCCTCCCCTCCACATTCCATCTGGTGCTGTATATTTCACTTGACTTACTCCAGATCAGGCCAACCAGTGTGGCTCTCACAGCAGGCCAAATCCCTATGAGCCAATTTTCCTTGCAGGCTACTCTTGCTCAGGAATGCTGTTGCAGTCAGATTTTAGTCCTGGTCATATTACTAGGTCCTCTCCAGAAGGTGCACAGATTCCCTTCCATCCTAGTAAGACAAGTTTTTTTTTTTTCCATGGGTCCCTTTACCTACCTCAATCCTGTAGTGTACTGTTATTACAGAATCTCCCTGCATCTCCTTGGGTTCTACTGTCTTTTTTTTTTTTGAATCAGGAATTGAACTCAGGACCTTGTGCTTGCCAGGCAAGTGCTGTGTCACTGACCTATACTCTTGGCTCTTAGATTCCATTTGTGCTGACAGGGGAGAGGTCTCCAGGTTATGGGAGGACCAAGCTGAAGTTTTACCCAGCAGCACCAGAGGGGTCTCAAGACTCCATATCATGGCCCCTCTCTGGCCTGCAGGCAAAAGAGACAGCAGATCTGTTGTCTCCTGTCCCTTTGTGATTGCCAGAAATGTGAGATGGGAGAGACCAATGGGGAAAAATAGGACTTTACTTTTAGGTGTACATGGGCTCAGCTGATAAATTCAACATGGCGAGCAAAAGATAAAAGACAGGTTCCAGCTTTTATGCATTAGGTCAGTGAGGCTGGTGTTTGGCATGGAACTTGTGGGCAGGCAGAAGGAGAACAAAGGCAGTTTGTCAAGCTGTGGCAGTTTTGATTCTTGGTGATCCTGCCCAGACATAAAAGAATACTATGAGAACAAGAGGTTTTAAATTTTCAATTTGAAAGACAAAATGTCCTGCTTCAGTACAGCATGTTATGAGCATAGTCATATAAATAAATACACAGCAAGGTAGGAGACAGCACCAAAGATGAAGGATCTTGTAGGAGATGGAGTCTTGGGCAGGACAGAGAAAATGCCATGTCAGATTGTTTCTCAGTTTCTTAGGTACGGTGTTCAGACAAAAGTGACTTGGTCGCTGGGCATCATGGCGCAGGCCTGTAATCCCAGCACTAGGGAAGCTGAGGCAGGAGGATTGTTGTGAGCTCGAGACCAGCCTGAGCTACAAAGTGAGCTTAAGGCCAGCCTGAACTGCATAGTGAGACCCTGTCTCAAAAAGACAAAAAAAAAGTAACTTGGTGACAACAGTGGGGCTGGAAGGGGGCATTCCCAGCATTGGATAGAGCCTGGGAATGGTCATTTTTTGGTGTGTGTCAACAGTTATCTGTATACACTCCTTTGTCAGAAGATAGCCTCCCTACAAACAAGACAGCAGATCTGTTGTCTCCTGTCCCTTTGGTCTCAGTGATACTGGGTAACACTTCAGAATGGGAGCCAAGCCACTCTGGGAGTAGATTGGATCCAGCTTCATTCAACATTACTACCAGATAGGGTCAGGGAGATGGCTCAGTGGAATAAGCGCTTTGGCAAGCGCAAGGGCCTGAGTTCAATCCCTGGTTCCACAAAAACAAAAACAAAAAAATTACTACCAGTTATTTGAAAATGACAGAACCCAACTAGGTGCAGTTTATTTTGATGCATCATGGCTCATGTGGGAAGGATAGCAGTTCCAGGGGAAAGCTGCCATTGTGGAGAAGTTGTCTAGCCTTCCATTCCAGAAGATTCAGCACAGCATCACAGCATAGGACCATCAGCCTACACCCGATAGCTGCATCATCAGCCCGGTTGTGGGCCAGCTCAAGGCTGATGAATAACCCATTATGGGGCTCCAGATGTGCCTATCAAAGAACATCAGTGATGCTTGGGTTTGCACCAGTGATATTTTCAGGCTTGCGCTGTGCAACTTTGGCTGACCTCCTCCCAGCTAGGCACTCATACTGTTTCCTTTTCCCTCCTCTTCCTGATACTATCACACTCCTCTAGATGTTCCAAATATGGTTCAGAAGCAAGCAGGGCCATGGTGGAAGTGGGTGTGGTGCACTGCTGCCACCACGCTGTTGTGCATGGTGTCTGGGTGCTTGACTAGTTGCAGCTGACAGGAGAAGTTTGTGTTGTACCAGCACATGACTTGGAAAGACCTTAAGTAATGCAAAAAGTTGTCTTTTTATTTATTTATTTTTAATCTACTGACAAATTGCTCTAGTAACCCAAAGAAGTAAAGGAGAAAGCAGCTCACCACCCAAATATTGATTTGTTCAGATGTTTCAATGCCTCATGATACCATAAGACCACAAAAATTTTCTTTAAAAAAGAGAGAGAGAGAGAGGGCATGCAAGCCAGAGTCATTCAGTGGTCACAGGCACTTGACTGACTCTCACCACTAATTTTTTTCTTTTTATATATCCTTTATTTTTTAAATTTTATTTTATTGAGAAACAAATAGCAATGAGACAGCATCAAAACTGATTAATAGGACAGTTTCAGTATTTAATACATTGTACATTGTTATCTTCTTAGTGGTTATCCACAGTACAAGAAGCGGACAAGATATCCTGTCCAAACACTATGAGTACAAATCTTTCTACTTATTGAATTAAGCAAAGTAGCTGTATATCTATTCTGTCTATTCAGTATGTACAAATACTTTGTACATACTTCCTTTGTATCCTCTTTTTTTGTTTAGTCCTGTCAGAGATGGGTATTCCATTGGCATCTAAATACTATAAGGTGTGTGAATTCAGCAAAACAATCCAACACAGTGCAGCAGCCCACAGTAGTAGAGGGTTATCTGCAGAAGTTGTTGACTTAAGCCTTTCACAGTTCAGCATATTAATATGGCTTTACTTTATATACCTCATTTTTATACTTTTCTGCTGCATGGTTAAGACCAAGATAAAGTGAGACCTATATAACAAAAATAGTAACTTTTATATCTGATAAAGTCAGTCACATACCCTCAAGATTTATCCTGTAACCCCATACCACACTTTGTAGATCCTTTGCCGGTGTCAGCCATGTGGAAGAGTCACGGCCATTGCTTGACCAATTTGCTATGAAAGCCTGAGAGAATGTTTTCTCTACATATGACTCTCCTTAGGTGCATTCTACACCGTGATCACTTTCCTCTGTGGCCCCATAATCTCTTTGATCAGAAAATTTGGGATACAACTGAGTTACAAGATGTTGCAGTACAGGTTCTCCTATGTCCTAAGTCTTCACTGACTTTGAAAGGCTAGGACCAAAATTTTGGCTGACCTTGCTTGCTTCCTTTTCTTTAATTTCTGATCTGCAAACTTAGGTTATTAACCCTCCAGAAGAGAAGCTTATTATTACCCTGCAACATATGCAGTTCAGTTTACTCTATCTGTCTAAGTATCAGTCATCTTAGGCATAACATGAAACAGGTATTTTCCATCAAGTATTGATATGTTAAACTTTAAGTCCCTACAGAATATGAGGAAAAAAAATTTTAAAAATAGGAATAAACACATATTTTACACAGAAATTTAGAAATCTAACCATATACAGCATTGTAGCAGGACAGTCCTGTGACATTTTTTTTCTTGTGTCTTTTTTTCATTTATTACTTTTAATAAAAAAAGAAAGAAAATAAATAAAAACTTTTACTTGAGAGACAGTATTGTAATAATTGGTATGTCATGACAAGAAGTATATATTTAGAAGACCAGAATGACAGGCATTCCAAGTGTGACCCTTCTATTACACATTGCTATCTTCAGTGAGGTTTTTTGATTCACAGATATCAGTTTGTATAGTTAGTCAGGGTGAGAATCCTACCAATTAACTGCTAGTTTCAAAAATCTGCTGATGTTTCTCAGGATCATTGCCTTATCCATCTTCCATGCATAAATGTATGGCTTTGCCCCTGTCATGTTTCCCAGCTTTTCTCCTTGCTATCCAATCCTCAAGTTCTCACTTTCTTTTTAATTGTGTTATACCTTTCTACTTGTATTCTTCTTTTGAGTTCTTATACTAGGGAGACTATACAAAATTTACACATGTGGGTCTGGTTTATTTCGCTTATAAGTATATCTTCAAGTGGCATCCACTTAAATATGAAGGCTTTGAGTTTATCATTCTTTATAGCTAATACTCCATTGTATAAAGATACCACATCTTTTTTAATCATTCCTCATGTGATGGGCATCTTGGTTATTTCCAAGATTTGGGTATCACAAATTGTGCTGCTATAAACATAGGTACACACATATCTCTATGATATGATATTTTCAGTTCCTCTGGGAAAATTCCCAGTAGGGGGATAGCTGGCTTGAATGGGATTTCCAGTCCTAGTTTTCTAAGGAGTCTCCACACTGATTTCCATAAAGTTGTACCAGTCTACATTCCCACCAGCAGTGGAGAAGGGTTCCCTTTTCCCCACATCCTCTCCAACATTTGTTGTTTGTTGATTTCTTTATGATAGCCATTTTTTCTGGGGTGAGATGGTATCTCAGTGTTGTTTTAATTTGTATTTCACAGATGGCTAGTGATGTGGAGCATTTTTGCATATATTTATTTGCTTCTTTAATTTCATCCTCTGAGAAGTGTGTGTTCATCTTGGATGCCCATTTCTGGATTGGGTCTTTAAATTTAGGGACCCAAATGGCTTTTAGTTCTTTATAAATTCTAGAGAGCAGACCTTTGTCTGAGTGCTTCTTAGTTAAGATTTTTTTTGAAATTTGTGGGTTGTCTTTTCACTTTGTTGGTAATTTCTTTTGATGTGCAAAAACTTCTCAATAAGAGGTGGTCCTAGTTGTTAATTCTTTCAAGTATTACCTGTGAAATTTGATTTTTGTTCATGAACTCTTTGCCTACCCCTATGTCTTCAAGAGTTCCTCCTATTTCTTCTTCCAGGAGATTTAGTGTTTATGTTTTTTTGTTGTTGTTGTTTGTTTGGCAGAACCAGGGATTGAACTCAGGCCCTTGTGCTTGCCAGGGAAGCACTTATTCCACTAAGCCATCTCCCCAGCCCCTTATTGTTTCTGTTTTAATGTTTATATATTTAATCCATTTTAATTTTAGCTTAGTGCATGGTGATAGACCTGGGTCAAGTTTTAGTTTTTGGCATAGAGGGAGCCAGTTGTTCCAGCACCATTTGTTAAAGAGGCTATCTTTCTTCCAGTAAGTGTGTTTGGCCCCTTTGTCAAAGATCAGGTGGCTGGGGCCAGGGCCGGGGAGATGGCTCAGTGGAATAAGCACTTTCCTGGCAAGTGCAAGGGCCTGAGTTCAATCCCTGGTTCCACCAAAAAAAAAAAAAAAAAAAAAAAAAAGATCAGGTGGCTGAGTGTGTTTGTAGAGGCCTCTGCATCTTCTAATCTATTTCATTGCCAATACCATGCTGATTTTATCACAGTAGCTTTGTAGTATAATTTCAAGTCAGGAATTGTAATGCTTCCTGCCTTGTCTTTGTTGGCCAGGATTGCCTTTGCTATTCTAGGTCCTTTCTGGTTCCAAATAAATTTTAGGAATGATTTCTGTAGGTCTGGGAGGTATGTTGATGGTAGTTTAATAGGGGTTGCATTAAATCTGTACAACGATTTTGGGAGTATGGCCATCTTCATGATGTTTGTTCTTCCTATCCAGGAGCAGGGAATATCTTTGCATTTTCTGAAATCCTCTACCATCTCTTTTTTTCAGAGTACTGTAGTTTTCCATGAAAAGATCTTTAGTTAGTTGAACTCCAAGGTATTTCATTTTCTGCAGTGCTATTGTAAGAGGTATTATTTCTCTAATTTCCCTCTCAGTGTATTTATTATCAGTATAGAGGAATGCTATTGGGTATTAACTTTGTATCCTGCTATGCTACTGACTTTGTGTACCACTTCTGGTAGCTTCTTTGTGACTCTCAGCACTATTAACCCTTTTGATGACACTGATTATCTCAGGTATATGTAGAGAGCTATATTATGTGAGCTAAGAAGCCATGTCCTGACATCAGACATGTCTGGAGCCCTATGCATGGGGAGTGGGAGCCAAGTCTACCAAAGGCTTATTTTAAAATGATGGGTGAAGCCGGGTGTGGTGGCACAGGCCTGTAAGCCCAGCACTTGGGAGGCTGAGGCAGGAGGATTGCTGTGAGTTCAAGAGCAGCCTGAGCTACAAAGTGAGCTTAAGGTCAGCCTGAACTGCACAGTGAGACCCTGTCTCAAAAAGATAAAATAAAATAAAATAAAATGATGGGTGAAAGGGTAAGAGACAAAGTAGCTCTGTAAGGCAAACAGGACAGAGAGAGAAAGGGATAAGAAATAATAAGAAATGTACTTTCTGGGCCTTTTCAAACTCAGGATGGGCTATCGTGGAAGGTGATAAGGGCAAGCTCCATGTGGTATCTTGTCTTTCATATTATCCAGATGTGATAGGAGCTTGGGAGAAGTTCTTGAGGGTCATCCAGTACCCACCTGAGATGTCAAAATTGATAGATTGCACCCACTACTCCAGCTACACTATGGGATCTTGTAATTGACAGACCCCACTATTTCCCCAGCCAGCTTTGCCATGCGCTACCTCCTATGTCACCCTATGATGAGGATGTGAACCCTGCACATGGAGAATGGGAGCAGAGCCCACCACACACATAGGTGCTGACCATCTCACGCATGTGTGGGCCTTGTAGGAGGATGTGAACAGAACTGCATGTCCTGCCCACCTCATTTGTGTGCAAAACACCTCTATAACAAGTTTTCACCTTCTCAGGTACATGGAGTCCTTGGTCACAGGAGGATCTGGATAGAACCTTCCAAGTCAGGACAGATGAAGCTTCTTGTGGAGCTCTACTACCACGGCATGAGAAGTACACCCTTGTGTAAGCACCTCTAGTAAGTAGAGTCTTCTGGAATGTGGTATGTGAAGAGGACCTAATGTTCTGACCAGGCAGTGGGTATGATTAAGTAGAAGCCCCCACGTCTCCAGTGTGCAGACCATTTCATGCCTACAAGACAACTGTGAATATGAGTGGAGCCCCACCATGTCCCAACCACTTCAGGTGGTTAAATATGAGGCCTCTACAATGTGGATACAGGTATATTACCACTACATCTTAAACATATCAAGTATCTTCCACAATGTGCATAGAATGTGGTATCCTCTTTTATAGCTAATTTGTGGGTAGTAGAGTTTGCTAGAACATGGATTTGAGCAGAGATCTTGCTGTCCTGACCATCTGAGGTATATGTGTAGTCTTCTAAAGTACTTAAGAAGGTAGGCTTGGTGGTGCATGCCTATAATCCCAATACTCAGGAGCCTGAGACAGGAGGATCACCTTAAATTCAAAGTCATCTTGGGCCATATAGTGAGTTCAGTGCCAGCACAAACAACATAAGGAGACCTTGTCTCAAAAAATATGCAGAAGAAAGCAAAGCTACCCCATAAAAAGTGTTTGACCAAATCAGATGTGCAGAATTTTTTTAAATACTCATGGGTGCTGGGGATATAGCACAAGCACCTGCCTGGCAAGTGTAAGGTCCTGATTTTGACTCCTGGTATTGAAAAATAAAAACTTCTTGTTTTACTAAAATACTAATGTGGAGCCGGGCGTGGTGGCACATGCCTGTAATCCCAGCACTCGGGAGGCTGAGGCAGGAGGATTGTTGTGAATTCGAGACCAGCCTGAGCTACAAAGTGAGCTTAAGGCCAGCCTGAACTGCACAGTGAGACCCTGTCTCAAAAAAGACAAAAAAAAAAAAAAATAATAATAATAATAATAAATAAATAAATAAATAAAATAAAATAAAATAAAATACTAATGTGGAGGGAATTCCCATACCTCATTCCATGGTTGTATGCAGAAATCTACATTAATGTGATGAGTAGACATCCCCACAGACACACTGTGTCCTAACTAGCTTAAGTAAGCATAAAGCCTTCCACAGCATGGCTGAGCCCAGGGCTTAATTCTCACTACCTCAGGCATGTGGAGCCTTCCAAAATAAATAATTGAGAACTCCTGTAATCTGACCTTGTGAGCCATATGGAGCTTGGTACAAAGAGGATGTGACTAGAGCACCTCATGTCCAAATAAAGTAAGATCTGTGTAGAGTTTTTATGCAATTATATGAGCTAGAATTCCCCACGTGTCCCCACCTTAGGAACCTACAAGTATATGACTTGAGAGCAGAAACAACCTAGCATCTTAGGGGGTAGAGCATTTGAAAACCTATATACTAGCATAGGCTCCCTACCCCCATAAGTCTTGATAATTTCAGGTATGTGTGGAAACCTCTAAAACCTGGATTTAAGCAGGAGTCACCGCTTCTGAAAAACTCAGGTATGTCCAGAGTCCTCTATAATATGAATTTGGATGAGCCTCTGAATGTCTTCACCAAGGTAGGCACATGAGGGCCTCTGTACATTGTTAGTAAAACCAGAATATCCTTGTGTCCTGATGACTTCAGGCTTTGGTGGATCCCAGGCCATGAGCTTGGAATCCAGGTATTCTGGGTACCCCAAAACATGAGTGACAGCAGAGCTCATGTACAGCATATCTGATAAAAGGGAGTCCTCTAGAAATTGGATTGAAAAATAGGCATACCAATTCCTGATACACTCAAGTATATGTAAAACTTCCACAGTGGGGCATGAACAGATACATCTCAGATGTATGCTCATCACACACATTTGTAGAGAATGCTTGAAGCTGGAATCTGATTGCAAGAACTCATTTGGGCAATGAGTCAGGAATGTAAGCAACCTGTACAAATCTATGTGGGCAGTACCCTCTCGTGTCCAGACAACCTCAGGCAGGGTGGTGGCTGGAGGGTGGGGGGTGAACCCAGCAAGCTTGTCATCATCTCTCCAAGTACAAAGCCTTGGACAAAGAAAACATGAAAACGCTTTGCTTGTGCCAATTCTCTTTGGAATGTCAGCCTGCACCAAGGCCAAGCGAAGACTCCACATTTAAAAACTCTTAGATACCAATGGACATCTCAACCATGTGGCAGGAAAAATACCCTATCACATCCTCACAATCTCAGGTGATTCTAAGATCTCTATAAAGTGACTTGGGAACCAGCTTTCCCCATGTCCCTACTCCATCACGTCTCTGCATCTAACCTTCTCCCACCTGCATGTGGCCAAAGGAAAACATGTCCACACCACATAGGGTTGCTGTTGAGCATCTACTATATGAAGGTGGACAAAAGTCTCCACATACAACATGACTGGATTTCAGAAGCACATATGGAGCCTGTGCAGTGGACCTGTGAGTAGGGCCATCCCCACAGGTCTGACAGACTCCAGTATTTATGAACACCTGATCAACGCAGAAGTGAAGAAGACCTCTGCAGGGCCTGCCAAGCGGGAATGTGTGGTCCTTTTACAACAGGAAAACACAACCAAGGCAGCTCCATCTCTGTCACCTGAGGAGCACAGTCCCACCTGGACATGACAGGAGCCCCACCTGCTTCAACCAAGGCCTCTACAATGAGCATAGTAACAGAGCTGCCAAAATCCTGAATAATTCAGGAATGTAGAGAACCATCTACAAGATGAGTATGTGCAGAACAGCCCTTACACCTTCTGTACTCCAACACATACACACACACACACACACACACACACACACTGACACAAAGAGACGCACACAGACACAGACACACATGCTCACCATCTTGGCACCTGTGAGGCCTGTACAGCACTCTCCTGGGTGCTGACAACCTCAGGTACAGGCATCAGGATGCAAGCAGAGCCTGCATGTCCCACAGACCTTCACTGTATGCAGAATCATCTACAACATGACATGACTGAAACACCTTTCTCCTGAACTTCTTCCATGTGCATAGTCCTCCAATAAAAGGAAGATATGGCCTTCATGACCTGACCATTGAAGCCACCTATAGAAACCATTAAAATAACCACCTAACCAAGTATGGTGCCACATGCCTATAATCCTCACTGTGGACACTGAGGCAGGAGAACTCTTGAAAGTCTGAGACCAGCCTGGGGCACAAAGTGAGCTCAAGGCCAGTCTGAGCTGCATAGCAACACCTTGCCTCAAAAACACAATAAACAAATGAATAATTAAAAAAAAAAAGGCCACATGAGCAGCATCAACACATGTACTCATCACTTCCACTTTGAAGCCCTAAAGAATGTCCTCACCATCTCTGGAATACTTAAGCAGTGCATTCCTGTAGAATCAGGCTGTGAGCAAAAGGCAAGAACTGACAATGTTAGGTGTGTGAGGATACCTGGCGAAATGTAGATGTGACCAAAATCTCCCCAGATGTCCCGATTGTCCAGTGTAGGAGTAGCACTCTATAGGATGCACACATGCACAGGGTACTCACAGATGGATGAATGCACACACGTGTGCAACCCAAATGACAAGCATGTGAGCAGCCCCCTGGAGGACCCTTGTGCTGACCATCTCTGGTCTGAGTGGCTCATAGCACAACTTGGCTGAAAATGGAGCCCTACCCCATCTGTACCATCTCAGGAGTGTGCAGTCCTGATCCATGTGCATATCAGGTGATACCCTCAGATACAGAGCATCCTGGGTCTTCAAGACATGGACATGAACACCACTGCCCCTGTGCCGTAACTATTTCTGTCATTATGATCCCTATACAGTGTTGTTGTCCCCTGAGAGCCCCATGACCTCCCTGTCTGGCTGTACATGGTACCCTTGATATTATAAATGTGAGCAGCACTGCCTGCATCTCTGGAACTGTCATCCCTGCTGAGCTGTGTAGAGAACCTTGTACACTGTAAGCTTGCCCTCAATGCCCCCCTGTCCCACCTGCTCAGGCATATCTGCAGACTTGTCTGATGTCACTGTCAATCCAGCCACCTGCCTCATGGAGTGGAATCTGCCACAGGGTTGGGAGCAGACACATTCCTCTCCTGATGTTCCCAGCAGTGTGTGTAGCACCACACACCACAGATGGGAGCAGGGGCCCACTATGTCTTGACAACCTCAGGCACTAGTGGAGCCCTAGTGAGTATGGAAGTGTATAAAGACCTTCCATTTCCTGACCAGCTTGGATGTGTCTTATACATCATCATTCATGATGCATGCAGCCCAGTATAAAGAGGACAGTACAAGAGACACAACACGTGAGACCAGCAGAAGCCTGAGGAAAACCTCTAGCACATGCGTGTGACCAATACCAGCCAGTATGTGGTCATCATCTCTCACCAACATGCAGCTCTCCTCAACTGGAGCATTAGCAGAGCCACACCATGTCCTGACAAGCACAGGCCTGTGTGGAGCCCTTTACAGCCAGAATGTGAGCAGTCTCATGTCCCGATAACCACATGCACACATTGGACCCTGGTCCAACTGAAGGTGAGCAGTGCATCTATCTGCTGAGCCTTCTCAGGGAGTTGGAGCCTGCTGTGACAAGGAGAATGTGATCCAAGCTTTCTAGGCCTGCAATCTCTCAAATGGAGGCACACAAGTAGCTTTGCAACACAAATAAGAGCACTGCCTCATTCTGGACAAAATCAGGTGTGTGGATTCCTCCTCAGTGTGAATGACAGCACAGCACCCAACATCCCATCCACTTCTGAACATGGGTGGCCCTCTGGAAGGAAGCTATGAGTCAAGGCCCCATGTGCTGACCCAATCTCTTATAGGTGGGCTTAGTGAAAAGAACATGGAGACACAGCCATTCCCCATCCTCACCCTGCTTATAGGGTGGGTCCCTACAAAATATGTATGTGAACAGGAACCCAACCCCATGTCCCAGTGGCCTCAGGCCTGTGTTGAACTTTGTACCATGTGGCTATAGACAGAGTTCCCTGACTCCTCAACCCAGGGGTAAATGGAACCCTATACCCTCTGACTATAAGCAGAGCTTCCATCTTCCCACCCATGTCCTGAATGACTGAGGCATCCATAGAGCCCAACCATATCATAAGCACCTCAGGTGTGGAAACAGCCCCTTAGAGTGTGAGCAGAGCCTCTCGCTGTCCTGACCAACTCAGGCACATGAGAGGCCCTGCATGATGTGACAGTGAGCAGAAATTCCTCCGTGACCTGACTGCTTCAGGCATTGGCAGAGCCCTGGATACCATGAGTGGGCACGTAGTCCTTCCACACACTGACAGTCCCTTGGGCTGTGGGGTCCTGCTACAATGAAACAGATAGAGAGCCCGACTTGTTCTGAACACCTGCATCATGCACAGACTCCTCTCCAATGTGCACATGAGAAGAGGACCACCATTTACTACACCTCTTGGCAAGGGGCCAACTTCCAATAGCACAGAGGTGAGCAGAGCCCTCTCAGAACTGTGTTCATCTCTTGCATGCAGAGCCCTTTTCAGCATGCACCATGGACAGAGCAGCCCCTTTGGTCAATGCCTCAGGCCTGTGTGGAAACCTATGCCAGGCCACAGGCACAGGGCCACTATCCTCACCTTAAACATGGAGCCCTGTCCTACACAGTATGTGGGCATTGCCCTTTCCAGTCCAGCCCTACCCTCAGGAATAGGGGGAGCCAGTCAGTCACATTTCCAAGTACAAAGCCTTAGAAAAGGAGGATGTGAACACCCTCCTCTGTCCAACTTCTTGTGAGCCCTCTCCAAGGCCCATGGATGTACAGGCCACTGTGTGCAAACTCATACCATCTATGGACATCTCAGTCATGTGACGGGGGAAAAATGCCCTACCACATCCTCATGACCTCAGGTGTTTCTGTGTGTGAAGCGATCTGGGAACTGGCGCTCCCCATGTGCTCAGTGCCTCGTGCCTCTGTGTCTAGTTGTTTCCAAGATGCATGTGGCTAGATGACTTCATGTCCACACCACACAGGGTTGCTGTTGAACATTTACTATGTGAAAGTGGACAGAGGCCTCCACTACAACATGATTGGACTTTGGAAAACCATATGAATCCTGTATAATGGACCTGTGAGCAGGGCCACCCCCATGGGTCTGATAAACTCAGGTGTTTGTGAATACCTGAGCAACATGGAAGCAAAGAGGACCTCTGCAGGGCATGTGTGGTCCCTCTCCACAAGCAAGGAAAGCACAAGCAAGGCAGCTCCATCTCTGTCATCTGAGGAGCACAGTCCCAACTGGACAGGGAAGGAGTCCTATCTAATTCTGACCACCTCAGAAGTGTGAAAACCCTCTCCAACACAGTTGTGACAGCCACATGCCTGTGGTGATGTTCACATATGTGTGAACTGCTTCAGGCATTGTAAAGAAGCCTTTACAGTGAGGTACAAATAGAGCAACTGGTATCCTGAATCCCTCAGGCACATGTAGATTTGGCTGTATGGTGAGTATGTGCAGAACAGCATTTATACACTCTGTGCCCAGCGTTCATGGCACACACAAACACCAGCACATAGACACATACACACATTCAATCGCAGGCACTTGTGCAGCCCTGTACAGAAGGAAAGGTAAGCAGCAGCATCCTGTTTGCTGACGACCTGTGGACATGTGGCAGGGCATGAGCAAAGCCTGCATGCCTGGCAGATCTTCACTGCGTACAGAATCACCTACAACATGATGTGAGTAGAGGACTCTTCTTGCCTTCTTCCATGAGCATAGTCCTCATTTAAAAGGAAGGTGTCCTCGGGCTTACACAACATGACCACTGAAACCACCTATAGAATATGCTATAAGGAGCACATAGCCAGGCTTGAAGGTGTATGCCTGTAAACCCAGCACTTGGAGGTTCTGAGGCAGGAATATCCTTGCAAGTTTGAGACCAGCCTCAGCTACAGAATGAGGTCAAGCCCTGCCTGAGCTGCATAGCAAGAAATTAAAACAAACAAAAAAAGTAACACCAACACATGTCCTCACTACCTGTAAGGCACATTCTTACCATCTCTGGCTTATGCACTTTAGCAGCACCTATCTTGCCCAGCTAAGGCCAGTGTGGGATTCTTTATACCAGGCTGTAAGCAGAAGCCAAGATCTCACCATCTTTGGCAGTGAGGACACATGCCTATTGTAAATGTGACCAAAATCTCGCAGGATGTCCTGACTGTCCAGATAGGAGTGGCACTCCACAGAAATTGAGTGTGATTCACCATAGGCAGATGAACGTAAACAGGTTTGTAGCCCTGAGTGACAATGATGTGAGCTTCACCGAGGCCTCTTGGGCTGACCATCCATGGCCTTGGTGGCAGCCCATCACATCACTGATGAGCATGAATCCCGATGTTGTCCCATCAAAGCAGGGATTTATATGAATAAGGCTTGTGCAGTACCTGTATGGCCAGATCCCCACCCCTTCTCAGGAGTGTGGGATGTGCATGTCAGGTGACAGCCTCAGATTCATCATGAGCCTGAGCAGAGTCCTGCAGGACATAGACATGAACACCAGTCCCCTATACTGCACCTACTTCTAATGTCATGATCCTATCCAAGGTGGTTGTCCCCTGACAGCCCCTTGACCTCCCTACCTGGTTGTACAAGATGCCCTTGATACTATGTGAGCAGGCCTGCCTGCATCCCCCAGACCTGTCACCCTCCTGTGCTTTGTAGAGAACCTTGTACATTGTGAAGTTGACCTCAAAACCCGCCATGCCTAGCATGTTCAGATATGTCTGCAGACTTGTGTGACATCACAGTCAATCCAGCCACCCCACTGATAGCATGGAGCCTACCAAAGGGTTGTGAACATACACACTCCTCTCCTGACCATCCCAGCAGTGTGTGTAGCAATGCACACCACAGATGGGAGTTGGGGCCACCCACCTCATCTTGACTAACTCAGGCACTGGTGGAGCCCTGGAGAATGTAGATGTGTGTAGAGACCCTCCATTTCCTCACCAGCTCGTGTCTGTGCCCTTGACAAAGTCAACTAATACAGAGCCCAGACATGTCATATGCTTATCCATCATGTATGCAGCTACAAGACAAAAACCATTTCCAGACTAAATCAGCCTATGGAAAACCTCTAGCACATGGGTGTGAAGAGCACCACCCAGCATGCAGTGTTTAGCTCTTACTGGTGTGCAACTCTCTTCAAATGAACTAGGAAGAGAGCACCCGATACACTTGGGAGCGCAGTGCAGGCTGAAAACCTGTGCATCTGGAATGTGACCAGAGCCAAACCGTGTCTGGCGAACAAAGACTGTGTAGAGCCCTCTACCATCATAGCATGAGCAGAGCATCTTTGTGCACTGACAAGAAAAGGCATGTATGGAAATCTGCTCCAAGTGGATGTAAGCAGCCCATCTATCTGCAGACCCTCTCAGGGGTTTAGAGTCCTCTGACAAGGAGAATGTGAGCCAAGCTTTTTGCATCTTCAACTTCTCAATTCCTCGCAGACAGGTAGGTTTTCAACACGAATGGGAGCAGTGCTTCACTCTTTGGACAAAATTTGGTAAGTAGATCCCCCAGCAGTGTGGGCCACAACAGAACACACCACATCCCACCCACAATCTGAACATGTGTGGCCCTCTAGAAGGAAACAGTGAGTCAAGGCTCTATGTCCTGACCACATCTCTCCTAGGTGGGCCTGTACAAAAGATCATAGAAGTACAGCTATCTTGC
>PVKA01016135.1:0-48525 GCA_004027165.1 Ctenomys sociabilis | reverse complement strand
GAAGGAAAAAGAAAGAAAGGGAACGGAAAGGGGGCAGAGGCAGAGGGCTAATGGGCTAGAAAAGAGGGCGATGGGGAGAGGCAGGCACTGGGACCGCGCCTAGGGGACCTCTGAGCAGTGAGAAAGAGGCAAGGCCTCACATCAATTGTTACATTGTTTCATTCAAGCAGGCCCCCTCTTTGGTCCTCCTCTCTGCTGCCGAGTTCTCCGCCCCTGCAGCCTGCAGAGGCAAGGGGAGGTTAAAGTCCTTAGCTTGGATGGCCCATGGCTGAGTGGGCTGAAACGCTGGTTTCCTGATTAGCCTGTGGATGCTTCTCTGACTGCCCTTTTCTTCTGAAGGTCCCAAGGACTCACTCCCTGGAGGGCTGCAAGGCTGCTGATCTTAGACCATGTCTCCAGGGGGCAAAGCAAAGAGCTCAGTATGGGGAACACAGCGGGGCTGTGTGTAAGGCTGCTTTGTGCACAAGCCCTAGGTGTGTGGGGACATTTATGAAACGTTGCCCCGGAGCATGGTGTAAATCCAGGAGCACTTCTGAGGATGTCCCCTACCCAGGCTGGACTACACCTGGCTCAGAGGTGCACTCAGCGGGGAGCCCTGTGCTCCTGAATGTCCCAGACATCTAGAGCTCCTGGCAAGGCCTTGCCCTCACCCTTGCCTTTGCACTTGCCCTTGCTCCACGGAGCTGATCGCAGCACGAATCAGAAAACTTTATGACTGGCAGATTTGTCTCTAAACAAACCTACAGGGAACAGCTTCCATTGAGAGGCTGGTTGATTCATATCGTTGTACTTTTCTGAAGAGTCAGCCTTTACAGTCTGAAGCATCTCTGTCCAGGCTTGAGCCTCTTGTTACTCTGATGGGCTTTCGCACAGACCAAACCGTTTTGTGAAGCCCAAGAACAGTTCTGAGAAGCGAATTTGTGACTGCATCTCATGCTGGCTTGGCAGTCTTGACCCAGACAGGTTATCTTGCCTCTCCTGGCAACCACAAGAGGGCAATGGGTTTTTTAAGGGTCTCACCCTAGAAGGGAGAGTGTTGACAACTCAGTTGTGATTCAGAAGACTTTCTCACTCTTGCTTGCTCAGTCTCTCCCTGCTTGGTTTTTGCAGTAGCTTCTTCCTTAGGTCAACAAACGCACCAAGGCTCCTTCCTTCCGCAGCCAGCTCTCTACAGTCAGGGTTTCCACTACTGGTTCCAGTTCCTAACCTGCTGCTGCTTCTTCTGTACTCTGCCACCTGCCCAGCCACCCCATCAATCTTTCCTCCTCTGCCCCCTGGGCTGTCTACTTTGTAGGAGCCCAGCTTGAGTTTTCCTTAATAAAATGGCAGCTGGGGTGTTTGTGGCCCCCTTGTTACAGTCCTTGGAGAAGATTCACATGGGAAACTGCCCTCCATGTTTTTCATGTTTACACAGAAAAGGTCATCTTGATCATGCTTATAGTTTTGCTTTTTCCCTAGTAGAAAGCAGAAAGTTTGAGAAAATGGCATACCAAGTTATTGATGCTTCATGTTTTTTTTTTCCTTTATTAATCTTTGTTATTTTACTTTCAGTGCTTGGGATGCAACCCAAGGCTTCACACATGTCCTATAGCACTGAACAACACTCCCAACTCTCCACCATCACCCACTGGGCAGCCTTTAATTTTCATTGTTTTGGTCCTGGGAATTGAAACAACTTTTTGATTCTTCGTTATATGTCAACTTATGAGAGAACATTCATTTGCTCTGTCTCATCTTAAAACTAAGCTTCAGTTTTTCCCTGAAAAACTGGGATAAGATCTCTGATTGACACTCACAAGGTCTCAAAAAGTTTCAGTCTCAGCACACAGAAATCTGTAAAGTTCTGCTTACAGGATATTTAGTCATCACTCAAGAACTGCTAGAATTTTATGTCTAGACTAAAGGAAGGAGATTTGGAAGCAAGAGACACAGCTCTGAGCCCTGGTGTTGTCACTAACTACATTGGTGACCTTGGCAATCTCTTAGTTAACTCTTGGGTTCTGCTTTTCTGCTTCTGGACACATTAGCTCTGATGTTGTGGCTTTCCTACCTTAAAAGCCTTTTAAGAGACTGAGGTAGAATAATAAATAAGAAAACAAACAAAATAAATAAATATGGAAACATTTTTATAAGAGAAAAGTACAGATCCTCACAAGCTTACTGTGAAGTCAGGCACTGAACTACCTTTGCTTTTCTTACTATTTCCAGGGCCATGATGGAACCCAGGGCCTCACACAATATAGGCCAGTGCTCTCCCACTGAGCTACAAGGCCAGTCTCCTGAGCTAGGCTTTTAACTTATTCTCATTCTAAGCCTGGTACTCTTCAGCTTTTCTTTTTAATCATTGCAGAAGAATATAAATTATATCACCCCTTATACAAATATTAGTAGCAGGTATTTTGAAAATAGGGTGACAAGATTGTGTTCTTTCACTACTAGTGAATATCACTGCTGCTATAAAGCATCTCATCTTATTTGGAAGGAGAACTAGATGAAGCATGATAGAATAGTGGAAAGAGAACTTGAGGTATCTAGATTCTAAGCTGATTCTGCCATTAACTGTGTGATGATAAGCAAGTCTCTCTTCACAATAAATTGAAGTAGTTGACTACTTGTGATACCATTATTTGATACTTCCTGACAATTATGTCAACTTATATTTGAACAAGCATTTAATATTTTAAATGAACCAAGTGAGAATCAAGCAATAGAGAATAATTAGCAGATCTCTGTCTTTTCCCCACTGGAGCCCTCAGAAAAATGATAGACTCACTGTGAAGTATATCAAATTGCCTGAATGAAAACTATGGAAATTCGAGGACTCAGGTAGAAATATGGCACTGTATATCAATGGAGAAATGAAGTGGCATTTGGTCAACTTAAGTGGATTAAAATATGTCGAGAGATGATTTGATGCTGAGGATATTAAATTACCAGTGGATTTACCTATTGATGAGCCAGCCCCTAAACCTTCCTTAAAGGACTTTTAGGAAGGGGGTCTATTTAGAAGACATAGGTCTCTTGGGTCATGACTTTGAAGAGTGTGTCTCCTCAGATTTCCTCTTTTCTCAGCTTCTTAGCTGCTGGTAAGTAAGTAGCCTTCTTCCACTTTGCCCTTCTACCAAGGTATTTCTGCCTTGGCATTAGACAAACAGGGAGAGAAATCTCTGAAAACATGAGTCAATGTAAACCTTTCTTCCTAAAATCCTTTTGTTGGACATTTGGTCACATTGATGAAAATTGTACTAACAATGATGTTGATCCAAATCAACATTTCAGCCATAATTGAAGCAATTTGGAGAAAATAATCTCACCTGGGGAGACCAGAATGAGAGGAGAAGGGGGACTTAGGTAGAATTATAGGTTACACTAATATTTAAAATGTTATGTTAATATTTAAAAATCAAGATAATAAAGACCTGAAAAGGAACTTCCAGAGGAGGTGGGCAAAAGGCCAATTAGCAAAAATGGGCGAAAATAAATTATCAAATTGGATGCTCCCAATCTCATTTAAAGGATCACATTAAAATCTTTATTTTCTTTATTAAAAATCTATGGACCGATTCACCTCCTTGAGAAGAAAAATGAAATAGCAGTACTCCATACTTTGTAGAAAATTCCTATTGTAAAGTCAAATTTGAATGCAGTTTTCCTCATACCATTGCCTCTAGCTCTCTTCAGAATCAAGGAGCCTTTTGAGATTAACAATGGCATGCACTTTGTTCTTCAAAGGCTATATGCAGGCCTCAGGGTGTAGCTCAGTAGTAGAGTATTTGCATATTACCCTAGGGGTCCTTGATTCTATCACCAGCACTACAAAAATGCAAAACAAACAAAAACAGAACAAGAAAGAAAGGAAGAAATCTATACATAATCTCCCTTGTTTTGTTTGTGACTTATGGCCCAAAGTTTCAAATTCTTGCTTTTGTAAAGGGCAAGGAAGTATGTTCTTTTTTGTGGTAAAACAGATATCATGGATTATACTGTGAAAATTAGAAGTTAAAATTAGAACACATATTATTAACTATGTGTACATGTTTGTGCAGCAAACACCTAGAATATTTCACTTTGGATGACTGAAACTCCACAATCATTGAACAGCAACTTTTCATTTTCTTTCCCTCAGCCTCTGGACCCATTATTCCACTTTCTTCTTCTATGAATTTGTCTTTTTTAATACCTCATGTAAATGAAACCATATAGTGTTTGACCTGTCAGTAGAAATTATTAAGTCTTTTTTCCAAATATGGAGACTGATCCACGAAGCAACAAAACCAGGATTTTAAGTCAGGCAGGCTGGCAAATCATTCTGTAATAACTTTATTAATCATGTCGCTATCATATTTTCCTCTTTTGTAGGTGGTGGATGGGAATTCCAGTCCTTTGCTTTGCCCTCTTCATGTTTCCATTTTTGGAGAATTTCTGTTATTCTCTTGCAGTATCTTCTCTCCCTCAAAGTGGTGGGTAAATTGGCAAGGCTATGTAATTGGGCTGGGGAAGAATGGAATAAGAAGCCTATTATGGCCACCCTATCTTCCAATACATATTTTATATCTCCATTTATGTTCTGACTCTGAATTTGGGAGAAGAGATGAGTATTATTACTCACCATTGTCCCTGGATATACCTATATAGTGTATTTCTCCTCGGGCTGGAGGCCCATAAGTCTATCCCGTATTATCTCCTTAGTATCAGTGTGGGTGTGTTTCTGACTGAGTGTGGGGGTTATGAGGAAAAGAAAATGAAGGCATATTCCTTAAACTTGAATTTGAAGACCATCCTATAATTTTAGGATATCTTTCCCTTGCAAACGCTGCCTGGAAAAACTGCTCATGGCCATTTCTTTCTCTTTTCTTCCATTTTGCAGCCAAACAGTTTCTTCTTCACATCTGTGAGCTACTGATGTGGGAGATATAGAGCAGTCACTACTTCAGAATGCTGTTCTATGCTGACTCAAAGATGGTTTAGACCAGAAAACTCTTACTTTTCATGGGAAGATCATGATATCAGAGAAATCTAACCTGTATTTTTGGGTTTTTAATCTTGTCTGTTGTATCATATACTTATATAATACTTGATAATGTTATCAAGTCATCATAATATCACCATTTTTTGGAAAAAATAAGATGAGAATCAGACTTTTAGTCACTTAGACACTTACTTTACCCTGTCCAATAATCAGTGTAACTCTTCAGGATATTTCTCACAGGGGAGAGGTCTGGGACAATAATTATCAGTAGAGAGGCAAAAATAAGTTCATCTGTGAAGACATTCATACATAGGTTACATGAAAATACATTATATGATTACATGATTATATTACATCATACAAGTATGTGAAAATGCCAGCAAGCTTCTAATTTCCAACTACCTTTGTCTCTGAGAGCATGTAGCAGGCAGGGCTGCTAGTGTGACAGTGGACAATTCTAAGTAAACCATGCTCCCAAGAAGTGCTTATCCAATTCCTAGGGGAATTTTGCCTGTAGCTAGGGAAAGATTGATGATGAATGTGTATTTCTTTTTAATTAAAGCTATTCTAACACTGGATGACAAAATACTATAACTTCAACAACAGTTAATTAAATAAGTCATTAGAAATAAATATAGCTTAAGAAATGTAGTCTAGGCTTCTCCTTGGATATCTTTATGAGGAGTGCTTCTACTGCCAAAGTATACTTTTGTGTCATTCTATGCTTTTATCCACCCATAACAATAGCAATGATTTGGCCAGCCAGATAGCTCAGTGGATTAAAGTGCCTGCTTAGGCAGACATAGGGACTGGGATTCGATCCCCTGCATCCTGTGCTGGCCCCACTCCCTGAGGGTGCTGAGACAGTGATTGAGACTGGGAGAGGTGGAATGTACCTATAATCCCAGCTCTAAAGAGGCTGAAAACAGAAGAATCAAAAATCAAACAAACAAAAAACAGTAACAATTGTCTCATGGATCTCAGACTCCATAGCCTAGTGTTGGGTTTGAGACTGTATATTGAGAGTTTGTTCATCTCTTTAAAGCTAAAAAATCTAGAAAGTCAATCTCTCAAAGGCTGGTCTGATAGTTCAGCAGACTAAAGTGCCTGCTTAGGTAGATGCAGGGACCAGGTTTTGATCCCCAGCATGCTGTGCTGGCCCCACCCCTGGGCATGCTGAGATGGCTATTGAGACTGGGCCTGGTGGTGCGTGACTGTAATCCCAGTGCTTGGGAGGCTGAAAGCAGGAGAATCATTATGAGTCCAATCTACGTAGTGGGATCATGTAGACCCTGTCCTAAATACATTTTTTAAAATGTAAAGAAAATCAATCTATCCCTCTTGCTCTCTGCTCTCTCCTCTCTCTTGTTTTTTGTGTGTTTGTGTAAAGTGCTGCTATCTTGTGGTGGTTGGCACTCTGAAGGAAAGCTTTTCAGAGTAGGTGTTGATTTGTTTGTGTTCTAAACTCTACTAGGGTTGGCTCAATTGAAAACCCTCAATTTGCCCTTGAGGAAATAATTCACCTCATACAAGCTCAGCTGAGCTGTGATGCAGGTCTGCCTTCACTCTACCTATAGCAACTTAGCCAGTGGTATCAAGGATGTGAGAATTACATGAACTGCTCAGATCCAATACGTGGGCAGGAAGGTGGCCTCTTCTTGGTACTCATCTCTGTCCTCCAATGCCACTTTTTGTATGCCATTACTATTTGGTCAGTCATAAGACAAATTTTTGGTACATATTCATCTTTTACCATAAATTCTTCAGCCACAGAAAGAAAAGTTGCATACCCACATGCTATATAATTCAACCTTTCCCTTTCAAATGTTTTCAGCTTAATGCCCTCCTATAATAGCAAAGAAAGTGCATCATTTCCTTTGGCATTTGAGCAAAATTAAGGTCCCACTTGAGTTTTGATGTAGCTCTGGAGAATTACTCAGCTGTCATGGGAGAGATGGTTATGCCAGTAATATAAACTAGATACATTTGTGCCTTTCCACAGTGTTAGAATTTATTAAGAAGCAATATATTCATGAACTTTATCTATTTTGTCAGCCTCACCCACTTGAGTTCATTCTTTAACCAAATGAAGCAATCACAAGTTCTTGTATTGCAATCTTATTACTATCTGTAGCACTCAAGTCATATGTTTATCCCATTACTTACCAGGTTCATTTGTACTTGTGGTTCTGCTGGGTCATTCATTTCCCACTTTGCATCCAAGTTGCTCTTTGCAAAGCAGGAATAAAAACAAAGTATATGTTACTCTCTGCAATTTTTGCAGTGGTTCCACACTGCTTACTGAATAATAGTCTATATTCTTGGCTAAAACTCTTCTTAGGTGGATCATTCCTAAATAGCCAGCACTCATCTCGCATAGCACCCCTAATCCTGTCCCAGCCTAAACAGAAACACACACACACACACACACACACACACACACACACACACACATACACATATACATACACACTGTGGGCAATTCTTGCAAGCATGAACTATTTTCATATAGCTATAAGGCTTTATGAAAAATGTAGTGTTGTGTATTGAACCCAGGACATCAAGCATACCAGGCAAATGCTCTACTGCAGAGCTGTATGCCCAGCTCTTTACTTCTAGACCGTTTTATAAACTGTTCTGTTCTTTCTACCTGGAATGCACTTTGTTCTTCCTCATTTAGTAAATCCTTACTCTTCCTTCAAATCAGCATACAGTTTACACACACAGAAAAAACTTATTTGACATTCTGAAGTAGCCTAAAGCTATTCTTCCTGATGGCCCCACTACTTACTTTGTATTTCTTCATTGCTGCCCCACATATGTTCTGTTCTAATTGTCTCCTCTCTTGGGTTGGATGTTCTTTAAGGGAGGGAGTATACTTCATTCTGCAGTAAGTTTCCCAGTGCCCAACACATGGATTGGACATAGATATTGCAGAACTATCACAAGAACATGTGAGTTTGAACAAGCAAAAAAAAATTTTTACTTATATGAGATGAAACAGTTAATATATTCAGATCAGAACACTGGGGAATAGAAACTTTTCAGGATTTGATATATCTTAATCATTTTGTGGAAGGTGAGGATTGCTTCAATAGAAGCAGCCACCATATTGGATACCCAAAGGAGTCTCCTCTAGTGACTCAGAACCTAATAAAGGATCTTAAGATTGACCAAACTCTAGGCCTAGGAAACCTTCTATTTTCATATTATTTACTGACATATACCACTACAGAACTAATAACAAAAAGAAAAAATATAAAAATTTGCTGGGTTGTAAAGACCATAAAGTATATTCAAAAATAGTTTGCCAGTTTAATGCTTTTAAGTTTAACTCTGTGGATTGGCACTGGGGATGGAACACAGAGCCCCATATATGCTGTGTATGAACTCTATCACTGAGTCCATGAATCTGTTTGTAAGTGATGCAAATGCAACACAATAATCTTAAACCAAACCTAGTAAGTCATTTTTACTAAAAAAGTATAGATTTACTTTCTAATATATCTAGATCCAGGTGCATAAATGATAAAATCAGCAATTTGTTTCTATCTTTTAACCCTGATTTTCTCTGTGTTGACTCATTTACCTGGTAGGCTCTTTGACATGATGGCCAAGAAAGCCACCAAGAGATATAGATTTACATTTTATCAATCTTATCTCTTAGCAACCCAAATAGAAACACAGACTCACTTTGTTAGTAATCCTAGCAAAATTCCAGACTTGAGTCCATCCACAGTGCCCAGAGAAAGACCTGATTAGTCATAGTTAGGGGATATATGGATCTAGATACAATAGATCTGTTACTAGAGATGTTTTACAGCAAAAGCACTATATGATAGCACTCAGTTTTATATTCTTGCATGTCCCTCCCCATGTCAATAATTCTGATCCAAATATATTATTATTGTGCATATTTACATGTGTCTTACGCTGAACTATGAGACCTTATGCTTGTTTATTTCTATATTGCTGGAGATAGTGTAGGATTTTGGCTTCTAGTAAGTTTTCTCAATTAAAGAAGGAAGAATGAATGGTTCTGCCATGAATTTTAGTATATGATTAAATTATAAGAGTCTATAATGAAGGCCAAGTCCAGACAAACAGTTTAATTTAATACTTTGACAAATTAATAATGACTCTAATTTATTTGGTTCAATGCATAATTATTACTGGGTTTTATAGTACAGGCATAAAGACTGAATGGTTCATTCAATGTTCCAAAATTATATAATCAATGCCTTCTGTGTGTCCTGTGCTAGACACTAAAATTAGCTCCTATCTATTAATTAGCCACTTATCATTAGTGAGACTATATAGTATAGTAATTGTGTGTGCAAACCTTAGGACCCTGGATTAAAATCATAACATGTGCATTAACTAGCTCAGTGGCTTGTATCTAGTTCCTTAACCACTGTGTCTACCTTCTTCTGCCAAATGGGAATTATACCTAGCATACAGGGTTACTATAAGATTCAAATGCTGAGATTACTGTGTATCGTTGAGACTGCTGTCTGGAACACTAGGAACTTAGTATTAACTCTTCTGATGAAATGTATCTAGCAGCTCCTTTCTATAACTTTGGCCATCATACTTTACCTGAAGAAAGACCCTGGATCAAGGACTTAAAATTGAGTTGAAATATAATTTCTGGGCTTCAAGAACAGAAACTAGAAATTTATCTCAGTCCTGGAAGTTCATATTTTCACATGAACAAATATGAGGAAAAAGTGTTCTTCCACAGAGAAGAGTTGATGTTCCACAAGGGCTAGGAGGTAAATTTCTTAAATCTCAGAATTGTCCCTGCATGCAGCTCATTATGAGAATCAAAATACAAGCAAATAATTCGTGTGTGTGTGTGAACATGATATGGTGACAACATACACTAATTCTCAATGGGCCCTTGAGATGAGAGAGGATGATGTTGGGAGACCAGTGACCCAAACTATAATCCAAGCTCTTATTTACTGCCTGTAGCATCTTAGATAATCATAATGATCACAGCTCATAGCTTCTGAGTGTTTACTATGGGCCAGTTGCTACCTAAAGCCCTTTGCATATATCATTTTCTTTAATTCTTAGAAATAATTTTTAGTTTTTCCTGTTAGCCTCTTTTACTAGTGAAAGAAGCTGAGGGTCCGCAAAGGTAAGTGACTTGCTGCAGGTAACATAACTAGTACCTAGGGAAGCCGTATTTCCAACTCAGACAGTGTGGCTCTTGAATTCAAGCTATTAACTGAAACTTCAGCCCAAGGAGATAACTCAGTAGAATAAGCACTTGCCTGGCAAGAGCAAGGGCCTAAGTCTTTTTTTTTTTCTTTTTCTTTTTTTTATTTTATTGAACTACAAATGTCAATCAGACAGTTTAAAGACACCTTAACAATACAAATTTGATAAATTAATACATTTCAAACTTTTCATAATGTTTTGGTATTGTACAAGGTGCATACATGATATTATATTTACAGATATTATTTTAGCAGATATCTCTTATCAGTGAATTAAGAGTGTAGCTGCTTACTTATCTTATTTTTTATACCTGAATTATATCAAAAATTCAATAATTATTTTCCTAGTGGATGACCGTAGTACTAGAAGCCGACCTAATATCCTGTCCAACCACCATTAGTGCAAATCTTGCCTCTCATAGAATTATGTAGAAGCACAGCGTTATCTATCCCAACTGTACTGTCTATACACACACATCATGATTTTTTCTTTCTACACCCCTTCCTTTGTCTACAATGTACAGGACTACAAGATAAACCCTGAGAGGACTTCACTGACCACATAGGAAATATAAAGTTCATGTGTTGGTATATAAGTCTTGCTCTATCTAGGTCTTAACCATCCAGCAGAAAAATATAAAAATAAAGTATACATCGTGGGGCCATAATATTAAGCTGAGCCGTAAATGGCTATGGTCGACAATTTCTTTGAATAACTCACTATGGTTGTAGAATGCTGGACTGTGTTGGATTGTGGTGTTGAGTTCAAGGGCCTGAGTTTAATCCCCGGTTCCACAAAAAAAAAAGAGAAACTTCATCAGGTCAACCAATTCAGGCCCCCATATTCTTCATCTGTAAAATCAACTTAATTATACCCCCCACCCAAGTAAGGTTGTTGTTCAGATTTGAGGTAAACTTGGGGAAACGTTTAGTACAACACTGGACACATTGAAAGTTGTCTGAATAAGTTATTTCATCTCACTATTGTCTAAGGAATATCTGGGTTGGAAATTTATGCCTTCTTGCAAGTGATGTGATACTTCATTTTAATTAACTTGAGTACAAATTCATTTTTTAAAATTCATTTATTTATTACAGTGTCTCGCTACACATCACGGATTCTTTTTTTGTGGTCGTGGTGGGGTCAGCTCAGCCCGCCCTGGGGGGAGGGGCTGGCATGGCATGTGGTGCTGGGGCTCAAACCGCAGTCCCTGAGAGGCGCTTTACCGCTTAGCTATCTTGCCAGCCCACAAATTCATTTTTGTACAGAGACATATACTCCTATTTTAGTTACAGGGGAGGAAGAATCTTTGATGTTGATGATGATTTTAGTACATCCATATACTGTGATTGTGCCTTCCATTTCCTAGTTACATATGTCATTTATCAGGTCTTTATATTTTATATCTACTTTTTTTTCCAACTTAATGCATTTGCTTTTACTTGTAAAACTTTTGCATGTATTATGTAATATATGACAGAACATTAACTAGTACTATACTGCACTGTATACCAGCTAAATTATAGTACTCTATAAACAAGGAAGACTGTACAAAAATGTCATGGAAGATTTATAAACAAAATGCAAAGAATCATACATAAAACAAAACAAAAGTCATGGGTCACTAATTTGAGCTCAGCATCCTTAAATCGAAATCATCATTAAACAGGTGTGTTATTAAATGGAAAGTATCTGATAATTCAGGATATGCATACTATACTCTAAAAATGTGTTCATTTGCATATAGCTTGATATTTATACATTTCTTGAACTTATGTTTTCTGAGGCTATATTGCATAGCAGTGACTTTTTTCATCCTAAACTTCTAATATAGAAATGATGCAAAACAAATTTTGATGACATTAATCTTATAGTGTAAATTGAGGGGAGGCAGAAAGTAAGTAAAAAAAAAATAAATGGAAGAAATCATAAATGATAGATATTGGAAGGAATTTACCACTTTGTCTATAGAGCGATTTAACAAAATCTAGGTTTTTGTTTCTTTCTTTGCTTTTTGTTTTCTGTGGTAGAAGGGATCAAACTCAGGCCCTTACGCTTACCAGGCAGACACTTATGCCACTGAGCTATTTCCCCAGCCCTATAGAGTAATTTAAATCTTCTAGTTTCTTTCCTATCAGATCAGAACACACAGGTTCTGTAGATTTAATGTTTTTAATTTCAGAACATTGATTATAAATAATACATCTGTTATTTTCTTGATAACAAAAAGTGACAAATGATAAACAATTGTACCTCTATATAAGGATTATATTAAAATTATAGAAGCACAGGCTGAGTTTTAGGAATGTGAACTGACAGAGTCTCCAAAATTTCCAAATATCATTAATGAAAATTAGACACAGGAGTCAATTAGCTGAGATGGAGATCAGTATATCTACTTTAATGGAGCTCTTGCCAGGTTGATCATACTGCTACATGTCATCTTATTATGGAAAGGAGGATCTCCAAAGGATTGGAAGGCCGGCCTGCTGGGCAATGCCATGAATACAAGCATGCCTGAAAAGGATTTTAGCTTCTGGCCAGTTATTTAATTCCTTATTGGTAAGTTTTTCTTTTCCTGGCATCTTCTCACCTAAATATAGAAGCAATAATGATTAAGATTAAATAGAAAACATGACAACTAACACACATACGTGCACATGATGAGCTGTTATTCTCATAAACCCAACACAAATATGCCCATGCTTCCACAAAGCATAATTAATGACCCCCCTTTGACATTGCAATCTTTCTCTCTCTCTCTCTCTGGAGATTCTATCTTTATGAGAGACTTTAGTGAAAGAAAATGTAATTTTCTAGGCATAAAGATTGTCAATGCAGTATTTCTGTTACTAATGAGAAACTAGAAATAATCACAGGATTAAGCAATTTGGTACGTATTAGTACCAGTCAGTAAAATAAATATGAATGTAAAAGGATTACTTTATAATATTGAATAAATAAAATAAAATAAATAATAGTTATAACCAATATAAAATACTAAGGCATTATAACCATAGTAAACTTGTCTTAATTGAATACAAAAAAAAGAGCTGAGGTCTGTGTGTGTGTGTGTGTGTGTGTGTGTGTGTGTGTGTGTGTGTGTGAATTCTTGCATTATGATAGTGCTGTATGATAGTGTTATGATGGTCTCTTCCCCTTCAGTCAAAATCTTTGGTTATTGATCTTAGAATTAGGATTTTGAACATGTGTTTGGGTAAGTGGTAAAGACTGAGAAAGAGTTGGAGAAGAAATTTCAAATTTTGGACCCCTAAATTCTTTCTTGGTCATTACCATGCTAATAAAGCCATCTAAGAAACTGTCTTAATTTGTTCTTTAATGAAAAAGATTTTGTCTTAAGTTTTCATCACTAAGATGCAATACTCATCATTCAAAACTTCAAGGAGGAAAGTTTCATTTTGGCTCACAGTATGTAGAGGTTTCAGTACATGGTAAGCTGGCCACAGAGCAGGGGAGCATGGCAGAGGAGAGAGAGGAGCATGGAGAGTTAATCTGCTGGTGAGCATCACAGCCCCATTATCCAGTCACCTACCAAAGTTTTACCTATGAGCACATGAGGCTTTGGGAAGACATCTAACTATAAGCCCCAAGAGATTCCAACATGCTTACCTATGGGATCAGATAGGCTTATTCACCCAGGTTCCCACCCTCCAGCTGTTCTGGCTTGTGTCTAGTTGTCCCCCCAAAGCCTCATGCAGTCATGGGGTGGACTTCTAGAGTTTTTGATTAACTCATGATCCACTGGGATTATGGTGGTAAGTGCTGCTGGTATTATGGGTGTGAGTACTACACCCAGCCTGGGGCAGATAAGCTGAATGTATCATAAGGGAAACAGACTTGCTCTCTGTTGCCATCATTGCTGCTATTCCTTCTTTGTTGTCTTGCTCTTTGCCACTGCCATGAAAGGTTGCTGTCTGCCATGTGCCACTCTTTGTTGGAGCCAGTGAAGTATGGACTGAAACCTGCAGTAGCTGTGAGTAAATGAACCTTAGATTCCTTCATTTTGGATGTCAGGTATTTGCCCCCATAACAAGAGAAGAGTAACTGAGACACCAGCCCTTTTTTTCCTGTCCCATGGTGACTGGAACAAGATAAAGGAACATATTTAAATCCAGCCCCAACATCTGTATAACCTTAAACATGTTACTTTAACTTGTCTCAACTAAGGCTTACTTCTTCAATTGAAATTTGTGACTAACAAATGCACTTAACATTTTGGGTTGATGTGAAAATTAAGTAAGTTAACTCATGCAAAGTGCTTCACACAGTATGCTATGCAATGAATATTTGTGCTTCCTTCCCCAAATTTAGATATTGAAACCTCCTCCTGAATGCAAGGTTATCTGAAAGTGGAGCCATTTGGAGGCAGTTCAGAAAGGACAGCAGTGTCCTCATGAGAGAGATTAGTGCCCTTAAAAGTGGTATAGAAGAAATCTTCCTCTTTTTGTGCCATGTGAGGAAACAACAAAAAGATAACTATGAATGAACATAGGAATGATCCCTCACCAACACTGAATCTACCACCACTTAGATCTTGGAGTGCCTGGCTTCCAGAATTGTGGGCAAAAATTCTGTGTTTATATACCACTCAGTCTATGGTATTTTTTATAAAAGCAAAATAGACATAGAATATGGTATCATAAAAATGCCCCTCCTCAGAGAGTTTATGGGAATGAAAAAGCATTAGTGAAGACACTAACCAAATAGGTGTTAAATGTAGGACAGCTGTAACTGTCAAAATTCTTGCTCTGGGTATTCTCTTCCAGTGACAAAATAACTGGATGAGCCAGGCACAGTGGTATATGCATATAGTCCCATCAGTTTGGGATGGTGAGGCAAGAGAATGGCAAATATGAGACAGGCTGGGTCTTATCTTAAAATCTATCTGTCTGTCTGTCTGTCTGTCTATCTGATGATAAAAGGGGTATTGGTGCTGATACCAGTCAGATAGGTTTTTGTCTAGATAAACCTATTACAAATTTTTCTCAATGATCTATATGAAATACAGTGATCTTCTTTAAAAAGAAATACAATGATCTTAAGGAGTGTGAGTTGGTGACTCAGTAGACAAAACTCTTGAAAATCATGAAGAAACTCAAAAGTAAGCATTATGACAATTGCAGGCTATAAAACTGTAAAGAGTCAGAAGTAAGTCAGTTAGAAAATTTTAAAAGCAATGTTAAAAGAAATGAGCAAAATTGGTAGGTATGACTTGAGTCCAAAAAAGAAAGGGACTAATGATAGTAGCTAACATCTAGTCTGTATTTAGAACTTACTATGTGTCAAACACTGGTTGAGTGATTCATATGTGGCAAGAAAGTTCTTTTCCTTTTCATACTATGTGGTAATGTTTATTATCTGATATTGTAATATGGGCCTTAATGTGAAACCTGAAATCATATCAAGTTCCCACTGAAGATCCATTGAGTCAAGTTGAGTGTCCAACATGCCTTCATTTCACATTTGGGGTAACAAGGGCACTTTATTTATTTATTTATTTATTTATTTATTTATTTATTTATTTATTATTGGAAAGAATACAAAGCAACAGGAAAAATATTACAAACAATATAGAACTTCATCAAACTAAAGAATAGGAATTCAACCATGGTTGCTGTATTGCATATTTTTTTCAAATTAGTTCTTCAGATTACCATATATAAGCATACAAAATTGGAAGAGAGAGAGATTATAAGAAATGAAAAAGGACAAGAAAATGTATTTAAACATCACCTGCTCCTCTCTGTAGACCAGCAGAAATCAGCAGTACAATTATCCAGACCATCCTGCATGCATATGTGGATATATCTCCTCTACACAACTCCAGTCCTTTGCCTCATCCAAGTTTTTCCTTCTCATTGAACAGATTCTTTCCAACAAAGGCACCTTAAGGAATGATGGGCAAGGCAATGATCCTGAGAAACATCGGCAGGTTTTTGAAAGTACCAGTTAAATGGTAAGATTCTCAACCTAACTATCTATATATGCTGGTACCCTGAGAACCAAACAATTGCACTGATGATGGCAATGTGTAATAGAAAGTTCATGCTTGGAATGCCTGTCATTCTGGTCTGCTAAATACATGTTTCCTGTCATGACATACCAATTATTACCATACTGTCTCACAAGTAAAAGTTTTTTTATTTTTATTTTTTTATTTTTATGGGTAATACATGAAAAAAAAGACACAAGAAAAAATGTTACAGGACTGTCTTGCTGCAATGCTGTATATGGATAGATTTCTAAATTTCTGTGTAAAAATATGTGCATATTCCTATTTTTAAAATATTTCCCTCATATTCTATAAGGATGTAAAGTTCAACACATCAATAATTGGTGGGAAATTACTGTTCATGTTATGCCTAAGATGTTTGATATTTAGACAGATAGGGTAAACCGAACTGCATATGTTACAGGGTAATACTCAGCTTCTCTTCTGGAAGGTTAACAACCTAAATTCGCAGATCAAAAACTGGAGAAAAGGAAGGGTTACAAGGTCAGCCAAAATTTTGACCCTAGCCTTTTAACCTCAGTGAAGACTTAAAACATAGGATAACCTGTACTGTAACATCATGGATCTCAGTTGTGCCCCACATTTTCTGATCAAGGAGATTATGGGCCACAGAGGAATGTGATTGATGATCTATATAATGTGCCTAAGGAGAGTCACATGGATAGAAACCTTTCTCTCAGGCTTTCACAGAAAGCAAATTGATCAAGCAATGGCCGTGACTCATCTACATGGCTGACACTGACAAAGGATCTACAAAGTGCAGTGCAGGGTTACAAGATAAATCCTGAGGGAAGTTGACTGACCTTTTCAGATACAAAAGTTACATTTCTCGTTATATAGATCTTGCTTTATCTTGGTCTTAACCATCCAGCAGAAAAGTATAAAAATGAGATATATAAAGTAAAGCCATATTCATCTGCTGAGGTGTAAAAGGCTCTAGTCAACAACTTCTGTGGATAACCCACTAATATTATAGACTGCTGGACTGTGTTGTAGTGTTTTGCTGAATTCAAGCACCTATAATAAGTAAATGCCAATAGAATACTCATCTCTGACAGGACTAAACAAAAAAGGGGATACAAAGGAAGGACCATTTTATATTTGCATACACAGAATAGTTAGGATAGATATGCAGCTACTTTCATGCAATTCTATGAGAAGAAAGATTTGCACTAATAGTGCTTGGACAGGATATCCTGTCTGCTTCTTGTACTATGGATAACCACTAGGAAGATAACAATGTATAACTATTAATTATTGAAATTATACTATTAATCAGCTTTGAAACTATCTCATTGATATTTGTCTCCCAATAAAATAAAATAAAAGCCACTATTTATTAAGGAATGAAAGAATTGTCCACATCTGTAGTCAGGGAATCCACAATTCATTCTGTGCTAGGCCATCATTGCTCTACCATCTGCCAACTCACTAAATCAAGAAATTTACTATTACAGCTCAAGTCAACAACTTCTGACAATTGCCAGTTGTGCTGAGCGATCTGCACTGGAGCTAAGGTAAGGACTAAAGTTCCCCAAAGGTTACTTCAGTCACCCTCAGTCACAGCAAGAGCCTGAGTTCGATGATAAGAATAGATAATTTCATATTAGGAAAACCAGCATGACAAGTTTCTCTAGGAAGATCAACAGTGCGCCATCTTCTCAAGTTCTTATATGATTTTGGCAACAATCCTCAAGTGGGCCTTTCACACACAGCACTACACTCATTCAGCTTAGCTGGGTGTTACAAGTTGCCCAGTATTGTGTGGCAGCCTGTAACTCTAAATCTCTCTAATCCCCTATTTTGTCTTATTATTTTCCATAGCACTTATTGCCATCTGTCATATTGTACATTTTACTTAATGTTTGCAGACCCTTCTCCACTGAAATATTAAGTGCATGACAGTAACAATATTTTTTTTTTGATTGTTGCTGTATCAGTACTTAACTCAGGGCATGAAACAGTAAGTTATCAGTAAATAGCTTTTGAAAAGATGTGACAGGTATACACTTTCCATATATATTTTCATTTAGTCCTCAGGACAGTGCTACAAAATAAATAATAATAGAATTAATAGTATTTTAATAGGTAAAGCTCATCTCCCACAGAAAATAAGAATGATTTTTGGTAACTGGTATATATGTATTGAACATAACGTTTCAAGGATTTAAACATGATTGATTCAGATCAGGGTCTTGAGACTGAATAATGCAACAAAGTGTCAGCCCAATCAGGCATAGAGGTGCACACCTCTAAATCTAGCTGCTTAGATAGCTCTAACAGGAGGAACACAAGTTCCATCTAGCTTGAGCAACTTAGGGAGACTGTCTCTAAATAAAAATAAAAATAGTGGGGGGTATATCTTAGTGGTAGAGCAACCCTAGGTTCAAGCTTCAGTACTGCAAAGAGTGAGTGCAATCAAAATATCATTTAATAAGTAAATTTATGTCAAGCCAAGCAGAATAGGCAGACAAAGTGGTTCTTCCAAGATATTTCATACTATATAAATAGAATTGATTTTGCAAACTAAATAGCTAATTCCTTATGTGCTTTTCTTAAAGCAGTCTGAGATCTTGTAAGGTCTATCACAGGAAAATTATGAGGCAAGTCCACTTTTGCAAGGGTATAGGTTTTACAGGCAAGCCCCTAAGGACTTGCAGAGAAAAATTAGTCTGTGGTACTGAGAATTGGGATATCTATTGTATGGCCTCTTTTCTTACAAAACATATGTACTTCCATGAGGGTAGATGAGAACCTAGCACTTTGCAAAAGGCCTTTCTGGGTTTACTTTAGGGTCCAAAATTTGCCATTATAAGAAGGTGGTCTGATATATCTTGCTTTTAATTAATATATCTTGCTTTTAATTAGACAGCTCCAGTTGAATATCCCATGGGCCCTTGAAGCATACTAGGACTACAAATCAACTGATCATCTCTGTCCTTACAAATCTCTACCCCACTTCTCTCTCTCTCTCTCTCTCTCTCTCTCTCTCTCTCTCTCTCTCTCTCTCTCTCTCTCTCTCTCTCTCTCGTGGAACCAGGGACTGAACTCAGACCTTTGCTCTTGCCAGGGAAGCGCTTATTCTACTGAGCCATCTCTCCAGCCCCTGGTCAATGTTTCTTTCCTCAGCAACATTTCTGCCTTAATACTCCATGTGAGACCATCTCCTCTTCTCATCTGGTGATACAGTAACCACTTTGCTAGCAACTTGGTCTGCATTGTTATTCATTTCAAGTCATTCTAGCCTCAAGTCATAAACACTCTTCAATAACTTCCCATTGTCTCTTGGCTAAAGTAAGATTCCTTAGCTTAGCATCATACTGTTCCTTCTTTTTTTCTTCATTCCCTCCAATAAGCCCTGTGCACTGAAAATTTCAGTTTCCTAAAAGGGATGTCAATTGAACTAATATTTATTGGACACCTATAATGTGCCAAGTTGTGGCCTAAATATATCACGTTTTGTAATTTTATCAGTAGCAAGTACATTATGTGGAACTTGGAGCCACGAACCCATGTAACACATGAGGAAACTAAGACAGAGAAAGGGTAGCTAACTTATTCAAGGTCATGCAGTAAATAAGTAGCAGATTATGGACCTCAATCCTGGCAGTCTGGTTACAGAGTCTATGCTTTTTTATTAGTTCATGTTTAGGATACGTATTGAATACATTCACCATAGAGAGTTAGTATAAAGACACGTCACATATTTCTTTTATGAAGAAGTTGAGGCTGGGAGATGGCTCAGTAGAATAAGTACTTGCCTGGCAAGTGCAAGTGCCTAAGTTCAATCCCCTGGTTCTGTAAAGCTGGAAAAGAAAAAAGAAATAATAAAACAAAATTTCATCATTAAATACTAAGAGAGCAACTGTGTATCATTACCTTCGAAGTACTTTAGTCAGAGTACAATATATGAAACAAAAAGATTTTCACAAGAAGAAGAAAACAGGGGGCTGAGTAGATGGCTCAGTAGAATAAGCACTTGCCTGGCAAGCACAAGGGCCTGAGTTCAATTGCTGGTTCTGAAAAAAAAAAAAAAGAAAGAAAGAAGAAGAAGAAAACAAATAATAATAAATATTTTAACAAACTAAGGTAAACTAGTAGTATAAATGAAACCAGTTGGCATATACATTAAAATATTTTTAAAACAAAGGAATTTATAATTTAGAGAAGCATTTGAACTTCCTTTTTCTTGTTTTTCTCTCTTCTACTTTGATTTTTAATTGTCTTTCATATAATAGAAACTATTTAATACTTGAACTTGTGTGTATAACTTATTCCACATAACACTGTATTCTCAAGTTGCATCCATTTAGCCGTAGATTATCTGGCTTCTGGCTTCTCCTAAGTCCTGTGCATACCTCTAAGTATAGATCGTGCACACACATACATCTTGCATGTCTATTCACAAATTTCTTGATGTCAAGGGCTTGCCTTAGTTGCTTTAGATCCCAGCATGTATGTAGCACAGTGTGTGGCACACAGTAAATGCTTTTTAATTAATTGTTTATTCTGGAAAATCTCTCACAAATATCTGAGATGAGTTCATATTTGCCAAGACACACCCTGAGACTTTCCATGAAACTAAGCAAGGCACTTTTAAGCATGATATGATGAATTATTGCATACATGTTTTAGCACTTTATTTCGAATGATTTTCAAATGTACAAGATTTTACATTTTATAAAAAGAATATAAAAGACATTCATATACTCTGCACCAAGTTTTACATGTTGCTAAGATTCCCCCATTCACATTATTATTTTATCATTTCATCTATCTATATGTCTATTATCTTGGCACATTTCTATAGCAATTGTTTCATTTGAGGCATTTGAGAATATGTCTTACATAATGGCCTTTTTTTAGGGTTTTTTTTTTTTTTGGCAGGGTCTCACTATGCAGCCCACATTCATAATGGTCCTCCTGCTTTTTGCCTCCCTCGTGCTGGGATTACAGGTGCGTGCCACCATGCCCGGACTCCACTGCTGGCTCAGCCCACCCAAAGGTGGGACCAGCGGGACATGCGGAATCAGGAGTCGAACCCTGGCAAGTGCTTTGTCTGCTGAGCTATACTGCCGGCCCTCATAATGGCCTTTTATTCATAAGTATTTTACTAGTTTTTCCATAATCAGTATAGTTATTGACATAAATGTTAACATTCACATATAATTTAACATATTTCCTACATTTGATATATGGATTATTCTATATTCTGATCAATTGTTCCTTATGCTATTTTTGTTATTTGTTTCTGCCAATAAACAATCCACTTAAGGATCAGTTATTAAATTTTTCATGTATTGATTCTCCTTTGATTTAGAACATTTCCTCAGCATCTGTCTTTTATGAGATTGACATTTTCTAAAGAAGGTAATCTTTTCCATCATTTGCCTTTAAAAATATATAATGCTCTTCTTTTATATTTGATATAAAATTTAAATTATGTATTTCAGGCTGGGGTACCACAAATTAGACATTGGATATAGTATCTCAGTGATGAGAAAGACAGAGTTTGGTGGCAAGAGTGGGGCCATCCCTCTTTCTACAAGACCATGCAGTTTAGACCCCTTTGAAAGTGGTTTGCCAAAGGAGTTTGAAAAGATTGGGAAATGCTGGCCAGAGAATCATCTCTTGAATATTGCAAGTTTAGCTTGATCAGAGATCCTGGCTGGAGCTTATAGGATCTGAATAAGGACAAAAAGACAAACTGTAAAGACGAGACTCAAGACATTTCAGTTTGAAACAAGAATCACATGGACAGTTATACTCTAGATCACACATGTTATGCTCTGACACGAAATTAGTCTACATTTTGTTCATGTTCTGAGATTTTGCAGGAGACAACTATTAAGAGCAGCATGTTTTACTAGAAATAACTACTACAAAGATAATAATATGCAATGTATTAATTATTGTAACTGTCCTACTAACCTGTTTTGAAACTGTCTCATGGCTATTTCTTTCTCAATAAAATTAATATAAAAAAAGAACCGCAAACGAATTAATCTAGAAGAGGAAATTTTAAGGCAGCCACATATTCAGGCTATGGCTTGGGTACTATTTGGTGATTTATACAGCTTTACCTTACAAATCAAGTGCAAAAGCCACAGTTAAATGGTTTAAAAAGCTTTAAGTTTGACCAGAATATACAGGATGTCTGAGATGAATGTACTCATAATTTCCATCAGTTTTTGTTTTGAAAATAGCAGTGAATGTTTAGAATTTTCAACTTGACTAACTCTGTATGCTGATGTCTGTGATCTGAGCAACTACATCAATGAGAGCAATGTGCAACACAAAACCCATGATTGAACACCTCTCATCTTGGTCTTCTAACTGTGTACCATTTCTAATATGTTACCAATTATTATGCTCTCTTTAAAATAAACTAAAACACCATGACTCATTCCCATGGCTGACACTGACAAAAAAATCTATAAGCTGCAGTACAGGATTTCAGGGTAAATTCTGAGGGGATTTGACTGACCTTGTTAATTACAAAAGTTACATTTCTTGCTATATAGGTCTTGCTTTATCTTGGTCTTAGCCATTCAGCAGAAAAGTATAAAAATAAGGTATAAAAAGTAAAGCCACATTAATATGCTGAGCTGTAAAAGACTCAAGTCAACAATTTCTGACATTACCAGTCCTATGGATAACCCACTACTATTATGGACTACTGGGCTATATTGAATTACTTTGCTGAATTCATGTATCTAAAATATATGACTGGCAATGGAATACTCATCTCTGACAAAAGTAAACAGAAAAAGGGGAGATAATTGAAGGACCTATTGTAGTGAAAAACTTATATATAAATATACATATATATATATATATATATATATATATATATATATATATATATAAAATCGTTAGCATAGGTATACAGCTACTTTCTCTTAGTTAAATGAGAAAAAAGTTTTGAACTAACAGTGTTTAGACAAGATTTCGTATCTGGATCTTGTATTATGAATAACTACTACAAAGACAACAATATGTAATGTATTAATTATTATAACTGTTCTACTCACCTGTTTTGAAACTGTCTCTCATTGCTACTTCTCAATAAAACTAATATATAAAAAAATAAAAAAGGAAACTTTGTCATTTATAATAGTATTTATAGGGCTTTGGAGATAGCTCAGCAGTCTAAGCACCTGATTGGCAAGTGCAAGGACCCAAGTTTGATCTCCATTACCACAGGCTATGCCCACACTGGAAACCCTGGATGTGTCACGCAGGCCACTGAAACTAGGCATGGTGGCATATGCCTGTAATTTCAGTGCTGGGGAGGCTGAGACGAGAGGATCACTGTGAGTCCAAGCTGTGTAGTGAGAATCTGTAATTAATAATTTTTTTTTTTTTTTGTCTTTTTGAGACAGGGTCTCGCTATGCAGTTCAGGCTGGCTTTAAGCTCACTTTGTAGCTCAGGCTGGTCTCGAACTCACAACAATCCTCCTGCCTCAGCCTCCCGAGTGCTGGGATTACAGGCATGCGCCACCACGCCCGGCCTAATAATTTTATAATAGCATGTATGATACTTGAAGACACTAAGCTACATGAAATGTGAGAGACAACTGAAAGAGAGAAACTGCATAATCTCACTAATATGTAGAATGATAATAACAAACAACATTCTTAAAAATAGAGTGCAGTCGTGGGTATCACTAGTTTCATGGTGTTATGATTTAAATATATATTTCCACAGAAAATCTCATGTGTCCATTTATGGTTTGTTTGGAAAGTGACTGGATTATAAGGCACTAAAGGTGACTTGCAGTCAGAAGTGGTTTTGTTAAAAGAGGTGGGTTACTACAGGGTGTGATCTGCAAGGATACATTTCCCTCCCAGCCTTCTCCTTTCCTTTCTGAATTCTGGCAGTCATAACCTGAGCAGTTTTTCCTCTACCCTGGGCCTTCCACTGTCCTTTCTGCCTACAAACTAGTTGACCATAGACCATAACTGTCAGCCAAAATAAGCCTGTCCTTTAAATTGGAAGCATCAGGTATTTGCCGCAGTGGTGAGGAAAGCAAATAAAAAGGTGGAGAAATAAGGAGACATTGATCAAAGGGTACAAACCTGCAATAATGACTAAGTTCTAAAACTTACTGTACAACTTACAATTTTAGTTAATTATAATTGGTATATACTCGCAATTTGCTAAAGATTAAATCTCAGGTATTTTCACCAGTAACAAAGATAAGAAAGACAAGGAGTAGGTATTAAGTGGTAATTATTGCAATTTATATGTATATATCACAATAGCATGTATATATATATATATATATATATAATTTAATATATACTTTTAATGTATGTAATTTTGTTTGGCAATTAAACTTTAATAAAGCTAAACAGAAAAGGAAAAATAAAATAAATTAAAGCGAAAAGGACAAGTAAAAATTTAAGGTTTCTTGAAGGCAATGCGAATATTCAGACCTATGTCCAATCTTGCATAGCTATATCTGTTCATCTGAGCAGTCGGTTTGATGATAAAAATAGATAATATAACAACATTTGTTCATTAGCTGTTCCTGTTTTGAAAATCTGTAACATATGTATTGCTGTATGTTATCCTGTTTCTGTCTTTTTTCCTATTTGTTTTTGATTCTATTTTTACTCTTCAAAATAAAATAATTTTTTTAAAGAAACTAATCCTTTGGATCTGGGGAATACAAAAGAGGCCTTAAGGAAATGGGAGGTATCCAAAAGACCCTACTCTTTTCAGACTTAAGGGTAGAAAAGCAAAAGAATTTGCTTTAAGAAGTTGGCCCCAAGGCAATGAGCTCAAAAATGATGGCCACAAAAGATATAGGAATTGATTCCCCAGGATATTGTTCATCATGCTTACACTTAGGCACTGAGACCTGTATAACTACCGGCATGATGCAAAAGATATCAGGCCTTGAGATCATCCACATGGTGCTGATTTTATATGCATGCAGAATGCAAGAGTTGTATTAGGGGTTAGAATTTGAGAGAGTATACTTGAGAGGACAGTGAATGAAGCCATGAATGTAGCGCTGAAAATTCAGTGAAGACCCTAGAAAGTTGGAGAAGTGAGAAATGGGTAGTACATGAAGAAAGCTTCAAGCAGTGAGTAAAGCCCATCTGAAAGAGAGGACACATGAGCTATAGTCACTGGGGATGGGGCTTCCCAAGCAGTTTGGAGTTCATATTTTGCCACAGATTTCTAGGAGTGCTTGACATGGACATAATGGGAATTAAGGTTTACCCTGCTGGTTTTCAGACTTGCTTTGGTCATGTTCCTTAATATCTTCCTATTGCTCCCTTGTGGAATGAGAATATTTACACTGTGCATCTGCATGTCAGCAGTGTTTAGATTTCATTTGATTCTTACAGGGGCTCACAGGTAAGAATTTGTCTTAAATCTCAGAAGAGACTGTGGGCATAGAGTTTTAAGCAGTACAGAATCTGTTAGGATTTTGGCAACTCTGAGAGATGTACTAAATGTATTATGCACAAATGGATGTGCACATTTTTGGGGGTCCAGGTCAGAACGTTATAAAGTAATACCTCAATTCATAAAGTTGATTTGTTCTACAATTTTGGAAAATATGAGTGTTTCAATTTCTGTGGGAAAGATGGCCATGATCATATTTGCTACTCAATGCAGAGTTTGAAAATAAAAACAAAATTTTGCCAAACACTTGTTTGTGAATCAAGTTGTTTGCAAACAAAAGTGTGAACCGAGGTACCACCATAGTTTAAGTATCCTTCAATAGGCTCATGTGATGATTGGTGGGGATTTGGGGAAGAGATTGGATCATGGAGCATGACAGTCATCAGTGGGTTAGTCTACTAATGAGTTTATAGATAGATGTGATGTTGGGAGTTGGGGACTGATTAGATGTGATTCACTGGGGGCAGGGCCTGGAAAGGAATACTTCTCTCCCTCCTCCCTTGATCTTTCTGATTCTTATCACCATGTCATGAACTGTTTCTTTTCTCCCATGCCCCTGTTCCATACTTCTCCGCTTATAGACTATAACCTCTACCAGCTCTAAGCCAAAAAAAAAAAAAAAAAAAAAAAATTTCCTCTATTACATTGTAGATGGTGGGTAGGTATTTTGCCTCGGTGATATGGAAGTAACTGAGACACTTAGTATGTATTGGTGTATGCTGGAAATAATCTTTACTATAGTGGTTGCAAAAGGATGACTTTCATTCAAGTTCTAGTATTTCCTCCATATTTACTATCAGCCTTTGGTGTTCTACTATAAACATAAGCCATACCTCTCTTTCTTTATCTGTTTAGTAGCCTATTTTTATCAATGGCATATAATCATGATCATTCTTTAATTTTGTGGTAAGATTTTACACATTTCAATAACAGGACCCCTCTCAGTCTGGTTCCAGTTTCTTTGTAGAATGTTTTAATCATTTTCTGAAGTACTTTCTTACTTTCTGCTATAGAAAAATTTTCAAGGCTCACAGATATGGCCAGTTCTGGAATGAGCCACTTCTCTAGTGAGTCCTAGCTTCTTTCAGTGGGAAAGAGCATTTAGAGACCAAGATTCAAAGGGCACTAGGTTTATTGAGCTGTAATTTTAAGAATTATAGGGGACAGATATTGTGTCACAGGTTTGCAATTCCGACATACTTTACTCATGCATATTAATGTATATATATAGAATATATATTTTATATATCGATATAAAATGCTTTATATTAATATGCTACTCCAAACAAAACCACAAGTTTGCTGCCAGTCTGGCCAACTTAGTAAGACTGCTCCAAAAGAAAATTAAAAGGCTGGAGATAATATAGTACAGTGGTAGACTACTTGCTTAGCCCTAGCAAAACCCTGGGGACAATCCCTAATATTGCAAAAAATTTATGGAATTTGGTCAGAGAGACAAGGACTATCCTATCTATGGAGAAAAGGGGAGTTCAGACACTACAAGATATTCTTTTTTAAAAAATTTGTTTATTTATTACAGTGTCTCGCTACACATCACGGACTCTTTTTTTTGCAGGGGGGGGCTCAGCTCAGCCTGCCCTGGGGGGAGGGGCTGGCATGGCATGTGGTGCTGGGGATCGAACCGCGGTCCCTGAGAGCTTGCCTAAGCTAGCCAAAGCAGGCTCTTTAGACCACTGAGCTATCTTGCCAGCCCACTACAAGATATTCTCAAAGGTATGTTTTGTTATTGTGGCATACACTGTATGTTGCTCACATGACAACCTTATGTGTTCCCCTTGTGTTAAAGGTTGAACCCAGAGTTGTTCATTGCTTAACACTGAGAAGTGAATTGTTTTTGGTTTAAACCAATCATGGTCATTTCATGTGCATGTTCCTGTCAATGGCCTATTGATGCACAAGTGAACAGATATTATGAATGAGACCTCAGGGAGATTCCATTGTGAAATCTGTGAGAAAGACTCCACTCTTTCATAAAAGCTTCAAATCTTAAATGAAGACAGATCCTTTTGTTCTGTGCTTCCTTTTTTGCTGCCATCTCCCCAGTCCCTTAGAATGTTGTTGCTTGAGGGTGTGATATTTAAGGCAACAATAGCTATCTTATTGCCCTTCATTTAATATATATTTATTGAGTACAACCTACACAACAGACAATTTTGTAGGTAGTGAGGATTAAAAAAAGGTACATGCACACTAAAGTCACTTTTTATGGAATATTGATTCCAGTGTGGGAGGTAGATGACAAAGTGAGGAAAATATATGTTATGCCTAATGCTATTTCATGGTATGAAGGAAAATTAAAAGGGGAAGGAAAAATTATAAGGGGTTGTGCTTTTAATAGGATTATCATTGACAGGCCAATTAAAATTATCAATGACAACCCAACAAGATATAGAATGCTTCATGAATCCAAGTATTGTCTTCATACAAGCCATGGCAATTTTGACATTGTTTCAATTTACGTAGCATGTACTGAACAAAGAGGAGAGACTGTTACTCATGTAGAATAGTAGAACAAAGGAACAGAAAAGCATAATTAAATCCTTAATGATGTCACTGAACTAGAATAAAGCAATCTTGGGATAGAATTGCTTCCCTAATTTTGCTAGGTAGGTTCATAAATTGTCTGTAATATCTAAATGAGAATTAGCTATATGTAGTCCCATTATGAAGCACTGTAACTGATAGCAGGGGAAGAGAATAATCAACTTAAAACTTTGAAGATAACCAAGATAATGCAAAGATAGGAAAGTATAATGGTATAGGAAGGAAAATTGTTTTTTAAATTAATTTTATTGAGAAAGAAATAGCAATGAGACAGTTTCAAAACTGGATTGCTCGGCTGTTTAGAGCACCACTTGGGCAAATGCAGTCAGGCACATAGGACCATGGTTCGATTCCCAGCTCCAGAAGCTTCACCAGACCTGCCCTTAAGGCAGCCTGAAGTAGACAAAAAATTCTTCTCAGAAATTTGCTTTTGAAATGAAAAACAGATAAAGAAAGAAAGTATAACCATTGACATATAAAATTGAGCTTAGAGTTCCATTTCTATTTTTTTTTTTGGCAGAACTGGGAGTTGAACTTAGGCCCTTGCACTTGCCAGGCAAGCCATCTCCCTGGCCCCAGAGTTCCATTTCTGATAATTGTTGAATAGTGATCTTGGATAAATAGTTTATCTCCAACTTTCAATTTCCTGTTTGCAAAATGAAGGAGATGATGCTTACCTTTAAGTAGGTGTTGGAGGACTAAATGTTATCCATATGGCATTTACCTGACATAGAGCAGGTATAAATAGCATACCCTCCCCTGAATGTAGTCATAGGTCCTGGCCCACCAATAGCATGGTATAGAGGTTAGATACATATCTCTAAGGCCCAACTGCCTCTATTCACAACATTCCTCATCACTTATCACTAGGTATTGTGAGAAAGTAAATCTCTGGGTTTCAAGTTTTTTATCATCAAGTTGTGTCAATGTCACCTGTGTTGAATTAGACTCTATCTATGATGTTCTTAGACTAGTGTCTGCTTAAATGTTTTTTAAATGTTGCCTGTTAGCATTAAATGGGGAAGATATTTCAAGGTGGATCCCCTAACTATGAAAAACCTGTTGTAGTATACTCAAATTATTATAAGACAAAAAGAATAATTGATAACTTTAAATGGAAAGAGTTAAAGAAAATCTTTACTGACCTTCATATATTAGCCTTCTTGCAATATATTAATTGTGCTCTATGACACCAAATACATTTTATTACAGAGTTTAAGTGTCTTACCTCAAGTAATGATGTTGAGAATTAGAATCCAGTTCTATACCAACTTTTCATCTTTTCCTATATTTTTCTTTGTTTCCTCTATGTAGAATTCTTTTAATTGAAGTGCTTCACTCCATGTCTCACAGCCCCCAGACAGAACAGATAATGCCTAAAGAATGTTTAACTACTTTTGGTCCTAGCAAGAGCTAGAATTTGGAAGAACCCCTTTGTGTCAGTCATTGAGGTGTTAGACTATGGGAGGGAACAGAAAGAGCTTTAGCAAGGGGAGCTTGATTGGCCAGGCCAGGCAGTACTTGAAGAGCTGCAGACAATGGCTATTTATAAATATCTATGTAATTATAGTATTAACATTTTAACACCAGATATTTAGTCATAATACATAAGTCCTGGAACTAGTAAAGCATTCTTAATCAAATATTTAAAATCCATTCCTAACACTTCCATACAGAATTCTTGAATTCTTTTAGTTCTTGCTGCCAGCTATAATTAGGCACACAGCCAATACCATAGCAGTAACTACAATGTGGTATTTTAACCAAATGTCTAAAATCTTCTAGTATTGCTCCATTTGGGCATGTCAGAAATAGGCACAGATGAAGCCAAGCACCTAAGAGATACTAATAAACCAAAGCACCAGATCATCAAGTACATACAAGACATAGGGGTCACCCATTCCACTTCCTCAGTTTTCCTACCTCCAGGCCTTCACTAGACGTAGGATACAAAAATCTGCGAAGTATCTTGCTTCTACCTTGTTGGCCTACTCTAGGACTCTCTTCCCCAGTCTTCCTGGGAAGCACTGCCCACCCAGCTTCTAAATGATGTGAGGAAGACTGAAACTTGCTGTCTTGGTAAGCCCACATTTCACTTGTCAGAAGGCTCTTGAGCCATGAGTGATCTGCTATGACTTCCTCCCACTTACCCCATTTCTCCCTCAGGACTACTACCCAGACAGGATGGCATCTTTTTCTCAGGAATATCCTTCATGTATATGAATACCCCTAGCTCTGCCATCATTTATTACCCAGCCAGATTTCTTTTTCCTTGTCCCTTCACTTCTTTCAGAAATATTTCATTGATGCCAAAGCAGATTATGCTTATCCTGATATCTGGGTAATATTAATATCATTCAATATTGCACAACTTGTGTAAATTGGGGTTTCATTTAAATTTGTGAAACTTTAGGAAAGTAACTTTGTTCCTGAAATACTCAGTTTCTCAAAGTATATATTTCTTTTCTTTCTGATAATAGAGTGCATATACTTTCTTTTTTTTTTTTTTTTTTTTTTTTTTTTTTTTTTTTTTTTTTTTTTTTTTTTTTTTTTTTTTTTTTTTTTTTTTTTTTTTTTTTTTTTTTTTTTTTTTTTTTTTTTTTTTTTTTTTTTGGCCGAACCAGGGATTGAACTCAGGCCCTTGCAGTTGCTAGGGAAGCGCTTATTCTACTGAGCCATCTCCCCGGCCCGAGTGCATATACTTTCTATGCCAGAGTTGGTAGGAGACAATATCCACATTATACCTCAGTAATCATAGTATTTTTTTCTAACAATCTCATTGAAGCATCAATAGGTGTGATTGTATACATAATGCAATAAATGCAGTGTGTCTGTAATACAATCAATTGGAATTAATATGCTGAAGAGTTACCTGAATTCCCATATTAAGTGTGGAACTATTTATAATGCTATATTTATAGGGTGTTATCAAATGTATGATGAAAGCTATTGCCAAGTGCTATCCAACACTTGGTAAGAAAGTTAAGTTCATAAAAATATCATGTGTCCTTATTTGTCTTATTGATTGCATCAGGCACCATGCAATTTCTGACTCTGCCCCAATGTCAAAATGACCAGGAAAAGTAGACTCTGCTCCTAGGATCTAAACTACAAATTCAATAGGTACCATAGTTTGTCAGTTTATACACTATGCTTCCTGCTAACTGTACTGCTGTAGCTAGTATATAATATCTATTGTAATCAGTTGTTCTCCCTTACATAACAATATTGGGAAGCACTGGGGTAATAGCCTCAGTGCATGGCAATGTCAGTCAATTCAGGGCACTGAGGTAGACATGACTATGCAGCTAAAGACACTTCTAGAAAATACTTCCAGAACTGCTTCAGAAATGGAAACAACATAAGCCTCCAATAAGTGATGACTAGATAAAGAAAATGTATTATACAATAGTGTGCTATTCATCCTTTAAAAAGAAAGATTCTGTCATTTGTAAAAACATGGATTCACTGGAAGTGATGGTGAGCGTCAGGAGCCTCAGTGAGCCTCTTGGGATTGGAGAAACTCTGCCCACTGACCCTCACCATCCACACATCCTTGGTCAGAAAGAACCATGTTGCCTGGCCCATACTTCTACACTGAGGGCCAGGCAGCTAATGTGAAAAGCACTCATGACATGGCAACCAGTTCATCCAGAGGAACCCAGGGTTAATTCACCCTAACAAGGAGAAGCCCTTTATGTACAAACTCCTAATTTGCACTTGGTTCTGTCATATAACTATGGACTTTGCTCCTAGGATCTACTACAAAATCAATAGGTACCATATTTGTCAGTTTATAATCTATGCTTACTGCTCACTGTACTACTGTAGTATATAATATCTATTGTAATCAGTTGTTCTCACTTACATAACAATATTTGGAAGCACTGGAGTAGTAGCCTCACTGCAGCCCTACACCAAAAGACTGCAAACAGAAACCAATATCCCACTCTCAAGTAATTGGGAAAGTAGGATAGTGGGACAGACATAAAGAACCTCCTACACATGGAAGATATCCCTGAAACATAGATCATTCCTGGAGAAAACTAGATGCTAGTGAAATGGTTACCTGCTAACAAAATTCAAAAGGTTCACCACAGAAAACATAATTAAATTTTTTTCAATTAAAAAATGTCAAAATGAAGGAGAAAATGCAATTTCAGACCTCAAATTCGCCCAGAACAAGTCCAAGAGACATGGACATAGAAGGAATTGGAAGTCAAACACCTGAAACTTCTAAAATGATAGCAACTGAAGTAAGGAAGCAACTCTACCAGGGTATAGAAGAAATAAGATCAGAAATAATGTAGCAGGTAAAAAAAGAACTGATAAATATAATGAAAGAATTGCTCAGCATATCTAAGGAAGACATACATATATAACATACAGGACCATAGAAAAATGATGGAAACCTTGAATGAACAATACAGGAATGAGTTCAGATGCCTGGAAAAGATTCATAGAGATATCCAGGAAGTTAAACATTCCATCAAAAGTTGACAAAACCACATAAGTGAAACTAAAGATAAACTTTTAGACCTTGAAGACAGAATTGTAACTAGTGATCATGAAAAGAAAGATCTCTTAAGAATAACAAGGAAACAGGAAAGAAAAACAATATAAAACTGATAGGTCTCACAGAAAAAGCAGGTGTCAACAAAACTGACATGAAAAGATTATTTGCAGAAGTAATAGTGAAAATTTCTCAGGCATGGGAAAAGTATTGGACATATATCAATGTAAATGGCCTTAATTCACCAATCAAAAGAAATAGTGGCAGAATGGATCAAGAAGCAATATCCAACAATAATCCACACACAATAAACACATTTAACCCAAAATGAAATTCATATACTAAAAGTCAAAGGAAAGAAAACAATCTTCCATGCAACAGGAACCCAGAAAAAAAAAATCAGGATTGCTACTCTGTTTGCAGACAATGTAAACATCAAACCCAGAATGCACAAAAGATAAAGAAGGTTGTTACATACTTGTTAGGGGAAAACTTCAGGAGGATGAAATAACAATCAGAAATATGTATGCACCAAATGTGAGAGCATCCAACTATACAAATATTAATATACATGAAAAATAAAGTGAGCTATAATACAATTCTAATGGAGGGCCTAATACTCCACTGTCACAAACAGATCAGCCAGATTAAAATTCATCAAAGAAATATCAGAACTGAATCAAACCTGTGAACAAATGGATGTAATAGATGTTTACAGAATATTCTGCCCAACAGAAAAAGAATATACATTTTTCTTAGTTTCACATGAGACATTCTCTAAAATAGACCACATACTACCCTATACAACATGCTTAATTAAACACAAAGACATTAAAATTATCCAATGCTTATTATCACATCATAGTGCAATGAAATTGGAAATCAGTGACAAAAGAAACTTGAAAAATCCATAAACATATGGAAATTAAATACATCCTCCTGAACAACCAATTAGTGACACATGAAATTAAATAAAAAGAATATCTATAATTCAACAGAAATGCAGATACAACATTGTAAAAGTTTGTGCTAATATCAATTGGAGACTTTATTTTATGGAAATATAAAACAAAATTTGATAACAAAAAAAAGGAGAATAAAAGTAGTTAATATGTTATATGTTGTTATCTTTAAAGTGGTTGCTCAGTGTATAAGATATGGGCATAACCCTTGGTGGGAATGCAGATGGGTACAGCCACTATGGAAATCAATGTGAAGATTCCTTAAAAAGCTAGCATTGGAGGTTCCATTCAAGCCAGCTATTCCCCTCCTAGGTATTTTTCCCACAAGAACTGAAAATCTCATGCCACCATGACATATGTGCACCCATGTTTCTAGCAGTACCATTTGTCATAGCTAAATCCTGTAAACAACCCAGATGCCCATCAACTGAAGAATGGATAAAGAAGATGGGGCATTTTTATGCAATGGAGTATTATTCAGCTGTAAAACAGAATAAATTTTATTCTTTTGCTGGTAAAAGGATGCAACTAGAGAACATACTCTTCAATGAAATAAATCAGACCTGCATGTGCAAACACTGTATTGTCTGCTAAGTGTTAGAACCTGAAAGAGAAAAGTGGAATCTGAAGAGTACAATAGGTACTGGGAAAAGAGAATGAACTTACACAAAAGGAAAGAGTTACGGAGCTGAGCTGAGGAGAACAGGAGAGGGAGTAGGAGTGGGGGAAGGGATTTATCTATGTATATAAACAGGATGGTTTGGACAACTGTACTATCCATTCCTGTTGGTCTATGGAAAGGAGCAGTTGATGCTTAATTTCTTTTGTCTCCTTTTTTCAACTGTTTGTCCATTTCTCTTCTCTTTTTTATTTTCCATAATTATATTGAAGAACAAACACCAATGGGACAATTTCAAATCAAATTAGTAGAACAGATTCAATAATCAATACATTCCATATAGTTTTCATATTTTCTTCGAGTCTATTTTTTATTTTTATTTTATTGAAGAACAAATAGCTATGAGATGGCTTCAAATCAAATTAGCAAGACAGATTCAATAATTACTACATGGCACATTATTTTCTTAGTGGTTTTTTGTCATACAAGGCACATTCTCGATATTCTACTTACAAACACCATTAGAGCAGATGTCTCTAATCAATGAATTAAGAGAACATAGCTATATACTTATCTTATTTTTTAAAGCTTAATTATAGTACAGTTTCAATAATTAATACTTTCTGCCTTGTTATCTTTCTAGTGGTTTTCCATAGCACAAGAAGCTGGCAGAATATCCTGTCCAAACACTATTAGCACAAATCTTGCTTCTCATAGAATTGAGAAGTACTGTATATTTATCCTAACTGTACTGTTTATACAAATACAGAATGGATCTTCCTTTGGATCCCCTTTTTTTGTTTAGTCCTGTCAAAGATGGGCATTCCATTGTTATTCAATTATTCTAGGTGCCAGAACTCAAGGAAACAATCAAACATAGTCCAGCAGTCCACAATAATAGTGGGTTATCTGAAGAAGTTGTGGACTAGAGCCATTTGCAACTCCAATTATTATTATGGATTTATTTTATATACCTCATTTTTACACTTTTCTGCTGATGGTTAAAACTGAGGTAAAGCAAGACTTATATAACAAAAAATGTATCCTATGAGGTCAGTCAAGTTCCATCAGAGTTTATCCTGTACCCCCATACCTCACTCTGTAGATCCTTTGTCAATATCAGCCATATGGATGAGTCACAGCCATTGCTTGATCAGTTTTCTCTCTGTGAGAGCTTGAGAAAAAGTTTTCTCTCCATGTGAGTCTCCTTAGGCACACTATACATCATCTATCGCATTCCTCTTTGGATCCATAATCTCCTTGGTCAGAAAATTTGGGGCACAACTGAGTTCCATGATGTTACAGTGCAGGTTCTCCTATGTCCTGAGTCTTCACTGATCTTGAAAGGCTAGGGCCAAAATGTTGGCTAATCTTGCATCCCTTTCATTTCTCCAATTTTTTATATGCGAACTTAGGTTGTTAACCATCTAGAAAAGAAGCTGATTTGTACCCTGCAACATATGCAGTTCAGTTTACCCTATCTCACTAAAATCTTTTAGTTGTTGTTATAACTTTCTATTTGCATTTATTCTTTTGATTTCTTATACTAGGGAGACTATACAATATTTGCACATGTATGTCTGGTTTTGTAGACTCATGATTGATATTTTTAGTTCTTCTATATCTCTTTGACTCTGCCTCATGCATTCTATTACTTTTCTTTATTGCTCGTTCCAAGAATCTGTCATATTTCTGATCTCTATTTTTTTAATCAATGTCTTCTTTAGAGGTATCTATTAATTCTTTTACTACAGAGTGTTTTCCAAATTGGGTTTCCTCCATATATTTCTATATTTGTTCTTTATTTCAGATGCTATGATTTCAAAAATTTCTTTTTTTATTTCAGAAATTATTTCTGTTCTGAGTTCCTCTTTGCCTTTCTACTGTTGTTTCTTTGCTTGTGACACTATTAATTCATACATTTCAGCTGAATTAGTGTTCTCTGCACTTGTTCTGGGTGAACATTGGGTTTCCCCCATATTTTTCTGGATTTGATTCATTACTTCAGAAGCTATGTATTCAAAAATTTCTTTTTTATTTCAGGCATTAATTCTGGTCTGAGTTCCTCTATACCTTTCTGCTGTTGTTTTTTTTGCTTCCAACTCTGTAGTTCATTTATTTCAGCTGAGCTAGTGTCCTCTGCACTTATCATGAGTGGGCTCAAGGCCTGAGATTGCATTTTGCTCCTTGTCTTTGTCATTTTATATAGCACTGACTTCTGACCTTTGGTGTAGAGCTTTGGGTTGAATTGGACCTTTAATTCTAGTTTTTGAGGAATTTCCACACTGATTTCCATAGTGGAATTAAAGGTCCTATTCAACCCAGCCTACATCCTGCTCGGTATCTTCCCAGAAGAATTAAAAACATCATACCACAGTGGTATATGTGTATCCATGTGTATAGTACTGCAATTTGTAATAGCTAAATCTGGGAAACAACACAAATATTCATCAACTGAGAAATGGATTAAAAAGACATGGCCTTTTCGTATAAACGAATACTACTCAACCATAAAGAAAAATAAAATAGAGACTTTTCTAGGTAAATAGATGTGACTAGAGACCATATTTGTAAACATTAACTATTATTATTCTCTTATTATGAAATTTTGTTTTACAATTTTTCCATAAAATAAAAATAAATATTTCTTATGTAGTGATTCAGGCAAAATGCATTTATTTAGACTATAAAAATTTCCCTGACACAAATTTACATCACATGTTAATATTTTCCATAGTTATGCACAACATAATGTAAGACACACACACACACACACTCACACACACAAATATCCATTGTCAATTTTAAATAAAACCAAAGAATATGATTTTGAAAAATGAAACCATATTATCATCATTTCAAGGTAGTGATAATTTAATTATAGTATCTCAGCATGATACCTATGTCTAGTCAAACAACAATTTACAGAGAAAATACAATATGGAGAAAATAAAAGTCACAGATTTAAGTTTTGGGGAATGCCAGAAAATATTTGGTGGATTTAATATATAATTTGGACTTTTTTTTGTAATACTGGGGGTTGAGTCTAGGACATTTGCTGAACTGTACCTCTAGCTATTTTGATATATGGTCTTGTTTAACCTGGGCTGAAAACTGGAATCTACTTGCCTCAGCCTCCCAGAGTGCTGAGATTACAGTGCTACAACACCTGCCTAAAAATTTTTTTTTGTATTGGTAACTGAACCCAAGACACTGCACTGAGCTACATACTCAGTCTTTCTGTTTAAGTAAATAAATTCATTCATTCATTCATTCATTCATTCATTCATTCTGGCTATTGAACCCTGGGCCTTCACACTGTATCACCATTTCTGTTTTGTTTTGAGACACAGATTCCCTACTCAAATTTGAGATCTTCTTGCCTCAGTCTCATTCAGTGTATGATTTACAGGTGAGTGCCACTATGCTGGGATAGACTTGAATAAAGTTTAATAATTAAAAAAGGGACTTGAGGGAAACAAAACTATAAATAGTTTTTATCTAGGAAAGATTGAAACAATAATGATATTGAAGCTCCAGCCTAGATAACTTAAAGTCCACAAATGAAGGCTACAATATGGTAGTGATAGATCACTTACTAGCATGTGTAAGGCCCCAAAGTTTGATCCTCTAGGCCATATAATAAGCCAATCAAAGAAAAAAAGAATGAAAAAATTGCCCTAATCATGACTAATCACTGTGCTACATATCTCCAGCCAGTTGTGTTGCTTGCAGGATGCAGGTAGGGGGATCCTGGATGCCTGGCAGAAGGGAAGGACACTAAGCAACAGAGAAGAGATTCTGGAAACACCAAAAAATGAAAGAGAAGAAGGGTCATATGTAATAAAACTGATTGACCTTTAAGTTCAAATTTTATTCAAATTATTGAGTTTATATGGAATCCATATGGTTTATTTCAATGATCTGGAGCAGTTTGTAAATATGTCATTTGTTAAGGGGCTTTTAGGGGAAACCAGTTAAACAATTCAGCAGTGACTTCAGCAATGTATATAAGCAACTCCCTGCTTGAGGGACTCTTGTGGAAGGAGGGAATGCATAGTGAGCTCCAATAGGGAAGAATGAGAAAAGCACATACAAAAAAAAAAAATCTGTTCAGGCAAAATAGCCATAAAAGTTCACATGACTATAGTAAATTTAGTATATGGGATATTTTGTCTTTTTCTCATGAAAAAGAAGGGAGAAGTGCTAGAGCAACTAGTCTTTCCTCTATCTCTTACTTCTGCCTAATGGTGTTCATTCAGGCTGAGAGAGGGAGGGATGAAATAGAAATGGGAGTTGTAGATTCCTGAAATAGAGGATAGAGAAATTTTGATGCTGAAAAGGAATGTGGGCTAATCTGCCAGAAAATACTTTCCTTTACACAATATGGAAAAGAAAATAAATTTTTAGGATAGGAGAAAGGAAATAATCTTGTCTAGTTGTATCCAATGACTTCTTTCACAAGTTGCCCCAGTAATATGAAATGGTATGTGCTCATAGTCCCAGCAGAGGCAGGAGGATCACTCCAACACAGGAATTTGAGACCAACTAGGGAAACATATCAAGGCATTTCTCAAAAACCAAACAAAAATAAAACAAACAAACAAAAAACCTCCCAACATTTCCCTAAAGTATCAGCTTTTAAAAGAAAACATTTATTTAACATTGTCTTAAGTCATATATTTGATGAAGCTGGGGTCATGAATTGTACTTTTCAATCTTATGAACCTGTGTTTAGAATTCCCAAGTCACTCTTCAAAAAACACATGCACTCCTACTCCTCCATTGATACTGAGCACAGAACACTCTCCCTCCCGGACTAGCCTTCCCAAATGAAGAGATGTTACTAAGGCAGCAAGGAGCAGTGGAAAAACCCATGATGTAAGATTCAGATACATTTGGCCTCAAATTTCAGCTGTGTGCTGATAAGCTGTGTGATCTTAGGCAAGGTTCATTGTCTTCGTGGTGCACCCACTTGTTGGATTTTTTGAAAATTTTTGGACAAGATGGTATATATCATGTGATAAGCATGCACCAGGGGCTAAGAAGTACATTTCTTCTTTGTTCTCTTCAGTACTGAAAATGTTCTGAGGAAGATGGAACCCAAGATTAAAGAAGACCTAAAATACAATGTGGAAATAAGAAACCACTAATATACACAATTTTCTGAAAAGACAACTTGATTTTTATAAAGGTGGAATTTTCCCAGAAGACTATAATTGGTATCAACATTGTCTTGCATTTGTAAAATCTGAATGAGTGTCAGTTTTCCTTACTTGAGTAAAAGAGGAAGATTTATTAACTGACTACTGTAGATAGAAGGCCAAAGTATTAATTACATTAATTTTATGGAGCATAGGACTCAATATTGCTATATAAATAAAGATATTCAATTAATGCTCTCAACACTAAAAGTTACTTTGTGCACGAGATCAGTCTCAACTAAAAGACAGTTTTCATCAACATGGAAGATAATAATGATTAATTAAAGGCATCATTTTTCATGCTATCTAGTATTTAAAGCTACGAATTTTAATTTTTCCCTGGGAAACAAAAAATCACCTAGCAGGCCTGGATCCTCTGTGGATCATATTACACTACAATTTACCAGAAATCCTTCTCCCACTGTGGTATATCTCTGCCTATTTGGACTGACGCAGAGTCACTGGGTAGCCTGGACATAGGGTCACCTACACAGGTATTCTAATTTTTAATGACTGCTCTTCAGACATAATAGTTAAGCCTTTAGGAAATTTACAAGGAAGCTGTCAAACATACCCATAATTCAAAATTAAAATATAGAAACTTATAATTAAATAGAGGTAACAAATATTCATTATTTGCTATTAACTACACTGACTTTTTTTTTTTTTTTTTTGCAGAACTGGGAATTGAACTCAGGCCCTTGCTCTTGCCAGGGAAGGGCTTATTCCACTGAGCCATCTCCCCGGCCCTACATTGACTATTGCTAATGATTTTGAAGTTATTTATAGCTGTTTTCTCTGTGTAACAGTATACTGTATTACAGAGCATCTCATCTCAACTATGCTTTCAGTGATGTCATATAGAGCTTGGAATTGGCCATGGTGGCACTCTTTATAAGGAGGGAAATGGCAAACCCTACAAACTCAGATATTTTTTCTGCATTCAGATAACTAGCTGTTAAATGTTTACCAGTTTAACTTCTTTCCTGGCAACCCCTTCTCTCCCACTAGGTACAGTCTTGTTGGTGCTCTACCCAGGAACAATCTATTTCAAGTGGAACACTAAGACTTTCTCCATACACTGTGTCCCAAATAGCATTTGTTTGCAGAGCTTTGTACTGTTGCTCCTATTACTCCTCAGTGTACTCTTCAAATTCTGTAGCCTTCCTGCCTCACTCCTCCTTAGTTACTTTCTTCTGTCTTTATACAATTATCTCTTCTTATTGAGGACATATATTTGATTCATTTCTGTTTAAGCCCTTAGCACTGTAAGCTCCAAACTCCTCTAATTGCAAAGAGGAAAATAGCGCTGGTTTTCTCCATAAATCAAGAGAAGATACACTGGTAACATCCTCCATTTATTTATTCGTGCATTCATATATATTTTAATCAGGCATTTATTGTATACCAATCAACTAGGTGTTCATTTTGTTGAGAGGAAATAAGAAACTGATTTTCCCTGAACAACTTCACAGTTTAGAAGGAAGATAGACAAGTAAAACATACAACAATAAAGTAGGATGATATGTGCTGAAATAAATACAAATACAATGTTAGGGGAAGCCAGAGAAGATAAAAAATTAAACTTCCTTGGAAGTGGTTAGTTTTGGAAAAGATTTCATAGAAGAAGTAACATTCAGTTCAGGTATTTAAGGAGTAGATATTTTTTAAGGCCAAGAAGGCATTGAAAGGAATTCTGAGGAGTAGAAAAAAGACCTGATATATGGGCTGGTGGAAAATACTGCAGTTAAAAATTGTTAGACTTAAGAAAACATGGACAAATTTAAAATTTTAATAGAAGTATTAAATAGTGATTTGGGGACTAAATGTGAACTACAGTAGCCCTGTGGAACTAGGTAGGTAACAGTGAATGGATGGTGTTTTTAGGTTATCACCATATGTTTGAAAAGAGTTGTAAATATTTTCTGTCTTTGTGTTGGAAATTCAAATTCCTGAGAGAGGCCATATTTGGCATAATTTGCACTACATGTCCACAATACATTGGCTGAGTACTAAAGCAATATGTTTGACAGTATGACAGTACAATCAAGTACTGTGTGCAGTAGCAGAAGGACAATTCCCTAGAAAGGAGAATCATGGCATAGGAATCAGTAGGAGTGAATGCAGGCTGAGCAACAATAAAATGATAGCTAGTGGAGTGTTCTCCATTCAAGTGGCATCTCTGTTGGTGGCTGGAGTTCCTATTTCTCCTATAAGCCTTCCCTCTACTGTTCTAGCTTCTGTCTGGTATCTGTTACAGTGCACTTGTCACTTGAATTATAGTAAAAGTACTTACAACACTGTGAGTACTAGATAGTTTCTACAGTTGCTAAACTCTGGGTTATCATTTTTGTGATACCAGGGTTTGAACAACTCTGGGTTATCTGGTTCTGCCTTATTCTGTCTTTTGCTCTGCTAATTTGATACTTTTTTATGGAACTGGGGATTGAACTCAGGCCCTTGCGCTTGCCAGGGAAGCACTTATTCCACTGAGCCATCTCCCTGGTCCCCTAATTGAATACTTAATATAGACTATTTTTCTATCTTTTACACTTTCTATTCCCTTCATCAGAGTAACAACTGATAAAAATCAACATAAGTGTCAAATGGGCTCAGAAGAGCCCACTCATCAAGATTGTAAGGAGGGCAATTCCATTTTCATACCTGGGCTTTTATCTTTGAACCACTTGTGCTCAGCAGGATTGGCAGAAGAGACTAAAAAACCATAGTAGCGTGTCAAGGGCAAAGAAGTAGCTATAAACTATAACCAAGCACTCACCAAGTCGATGTTTTGTTCTAAACTCCATGGGGGGTATTTTTTCAAATTAGTTTTCCACAGACTTAGTTAATAATTATAAGCTTTGCTTGTGACCTTGTTCCTTTTTTGGGAAATAAATGTTTTGCTGTTGTTGTTTTAGAACAGAACCAGGCTATGTCTTGGTTCACAGCATGTGCATAGGAGATGAGGTGTGCAGACTTTTAGGAGACCTTGTGAATGCAGGGGGCAAATATGCATGTTTTCAAGTCTGGTGACTCCTGTTTAGATGTTTTGTCTCTAACTTTAATAGAAAATTGTTCCTGGACAATGAGGCTTGAAATTTTGCTGACTCATAAAGCATGTCTTTTTCTCTATTCCCTCAGGTCCATTTCTATAGATGATTAGTCATTACTATCCAAGAGAACCTAGGAAAAGACAGGAGGTGATACCTAGGTTGGCATTAGGGGACAAGGGGGCCTTCAAACTCCTCAATAATCTTGACTAGCCATACCAAAGTTCCTATAAAATATATAATCAAATAGAGCTTTTCAAGAAAGACCTGTACTTAACATCATGCTGCACATTTACAAATAGAAAAATTGCCCTTTAGTTTTTTAATTCACTTTACATGTCTATCAAGACCATTAATTTTGACTCTGTAGTTTGCCATGAAAATAAGTTCTATGCGCAGCCATAGATTTACTCATAATTTGATTAACTTAAGTTAAGCTCTCTTAGTGTAAGTGCTGTAGAATTAGTGGGGAGTAAGAAGACTGGTTTGGTGTGAGCAGTGGGCAAGGGACACAAACCACATAGACGACAGATGATGCCACAGAAGTTCCAACCACACCACCATGCATGAACCATATCTTTTTAAAATCCTTAACATTCCTTTATTTTTTATGAGTGCCTGTTTATAAGATGAGTACATTCCTCATGGGGAATTTGTACATCTACATAGCACATTTAATTATTTTTTTTCTCCCTCCCCTCCCTAGTCTTTCCATCTTTGTCTATTTCCTTTTTGGTAGAACTCTCTCCTTCCCTTCTATTATGTATTTTTATCTTGCTTTTTATTTATATTTTGAATTTCTAATATAAGACAAACCATGATATGTGTCTAATTTATCTCACTTAATATTATAATTTCATGGTGCATCTATTTTTCTATGAATGACTCACATTTACATAGCTTTATGGCTTTAGTACTCCATTGTCTATAAATACCACATTTTTCTTCTCTATTCATCTATTAATGGACGTATGGATCACTTCCAAGACTTAACTATTATGAATTTTGCATCGACAAACATGGGGATTAATGTATCACTGTGATATTTTGTCTTTGACTTCTTTGGGAAGACATTTAAATGAGGAATATCTGTGTCAAAAAGAATTTCTAGTTTAGCTTTTTGTGGGAATCTCCAAATTGATTTACACAGTGGTTGTACTAATTAGATTCTCATCATCAATATAGAACAGCTCCTTTTTACCCACAGCCTCATCAACATTTTTATTATTTGATTTTGTGATGGTAACCATTCTATGTGTAGTAGGGTAAAATATGAGTGTTGCTTTAATTTCCATTTCTCTAATGCCCAGAGATTTTAAACATTTTTTCATGAATGTTCATCTTCATATATTTTCCCATAACATTTATACTTCTTTGTCCATGCCAATATCCATGTCTTCAAGAGGACTGCTTAGTTTTATTTTTCAACAAGCTGTTTCTGTTTTAACATTGAGATGTTTGATTCCGGTTTACTTTATATTAGTACATTGTGAGAGAAGTGGGGTAGATTTAATCATGCATGCAAAGAGCCAGCTCTTCCAGCACCATTTGTTCCACAGGTTACCTTTCCTTCAATGTATGATTTTGACACCTTGGCCAAAGGTCAAATAACTGAATTGTCTCTGGTTATTGCTACACTGTCTATTTTGTTTTGTCTCTCTACATAGTTCTTTTTATCATTGTATCTGTGCAATATAAATTGAGATCTGGCACTGTAATGCCTCCTGCATTCCTCCTGTTGCTTAGCATTGCTTTTAGTAGTCTGGGTCTTTTCTGCCTTCATACAATCTTTAGAATTGTTTTCTCTAGTTCTGTGAAGAATACTATTGATATTTTCATTGGGATTTTGTTTAATCTGTTATCAGCTTTGGAACAACAGCCATCTTGACAATATTGTTTCTGTCTATCCAGAAACAGGGAATATCTTCCCATTTTCTGGTGTCGTCTTTGACTTAAATCTTTCAGATTATGATAGTCTCTGTTGGAGAATTCCTGCACTTCCTTGGTCAGGCTATTTTCTAAATATTTAGTTTTTCTTAATACTATTATGTGTATTAGCATTGTTTTGCTAATTTCTTTCAGGATGAGCTCATTATTGGTGGATAAGAATGTACGGATCTTTTTGTGTTGATTTCATATCCTCATACACTACTGAATTTGGTATTAATTCTGGAAGTTATTTAATAGAACTTTGGGTCTTCTATTTAGAGGATGATGTCATCCAGGTATATTGGAAATTTGAATCCTTTCTTTCCTATACATATTCTTTTATTATTTATCTGTTTATTTATTTGTCTATTTCTTTATTTCTTTATTTATGTATTTATTTATTATTTGGAACACAGTGTTACTAAGTTGCATAGGCTGGACTCAAGGTAGCAGTCTCTCACCTCAGTCTCCCAAGTGACTGAAATTAAAAGTATATGCTGCCCTACCTAGTTAAGAGTCATTTTCTAACATAAAGCTGTTCTTACCCATCCATTCTCTGAGAGTTTATCCCTTTTTCTTTTGTGCATTCACATAACTAAGAGAAAGTAGCTATATAACTATCCTATTGTGTGTGTGTGTGTGTGTGTATGTATATATATGTTTTTTCACTACAAAATGGTCCTTCATACGGTAACATCCTATAACTCAGTGGTGTCCCAAATTTTGTGATCAAGGAGATTATGGAGCCACAGAGGGAAGTGATCAACAATGTATAATGTTCCTAAGGAGAGTCACCTAGAGAGAAAGCATTCTCTCAGACTTTCACAGAAGGCAAATTGGCCAAGCAATGGCTGTGACTCATCCTCATGGCTGACACTGACAAAAGATCTACAAACTGATGTACAAGGTTTCATGACAAATCCTCAGGGGATTTGACTGACCTTGGCAGATAAAAAAGTTACATTTTTTGTTATATACATCTGGCTTTATGTTGGTCTTAACTATGCAGCAGAAAAGTATAAAAACAAGGTATATAAAGTAAAGCCATATTACTATGCTGAGCTGTAAAAGGCTCAAGTCAACAACTCCTGACATTGCCAGCCCTACAAATAACCCACTACTATTATGAACTACTGGACTATATTGGATAATTTTGCTGAATTCACGTACCTACAATATTTAAAAAGCAATGGAATATCCATCTCTGACAAAACTAAACAAAAGAAGGGATACAAATGAACAACAGTTTTGTATCTGTATATATAAAATAGTTATGATAGATATACAGCTACTTTCTCTTAGTTCAATGAATAGAAAGATTTGTTCTAATAATACTTGGGCAAGATATCATGCCTGAATCTTGTACTATGAATAACCACTAAGACGAAAACAATATGCAATGTATTAATTATTGAAACTGTCCCACTAATCGGTTTTGAAACTGTCTCATTGCTATTTGTTTCTCAATAAAATTAATAAAAAGGCAAATAAAATAATGTAAAATATTGAAAATTAAAAATGAATCTGTCCTACTAATCAGTTTTGAAACTGTCTCATTGCTATTTGTTTCTCATTGAAATTAATAAAAATAAACAAATAAATATAAATATCACTTGTTTAGGCAGATGCAGGGACCAGGTTCTATCCTAAGCAAACTGTGCCAGCCCCTCCGCCAGGGTGCACTGAGACAATGATTGAGACTGGGCTCAGTGGCCAGCACCTGTAATCCCACCACTAAGGAGGCTGAAGAGAGGAGAATCGGTAGGAGTCCAATCTGTGTAGTGAGACCCTGTAGACCCTGTACTAAGAACATAAAAAAAAGATTACATCCAAATGAAAGACAGGTCTTTAGTCTATTAATGTTACAAGAAAATTCCTCTTCCTTAAAGTATATTAGAGACATTAAAATATCAGTTATTTAAAAGCAATTTGAAGCAGCCATGTTGAATCTTACCAGAACACTCCAACAATCTGTTGGGCTGCAGGCCTAAACTTTCTGTCAATAACCTGACATTGCTGCATTTTTTGGTTATTGGAACATGCAAAATAGAGTTGTTACATGACATAGTAACACCATTTCCTAAGTGTACTAAAAAAGAAACAAAAAAATCTTCCAGGATCACACATTTTCCTTCTGCCAATCACTTTTCCTTTCCTTTATAACTATACTTTTGAAAAGATTTTCTAGTATCACTTTCTTCATCATCTCAGCTCTCATTGACCCCTCAGAATTAAAATAATCAGATTCATGCTACCACTTTTGTCAAATACACTTTGTACTAAAGTTATCAATGATCATGCTATTAAATTCAATGATAACTTGTTCTAATTTTCTTCACTTCTCTGTATCATACCATATAGCTCTTAACTTCCTTGCTTGTCTAGTACATGTTTGTAGTATAATGAATATTGCATTTATCATGGGGAGCTGGAATACATATATAACATATCTATTTTTTTCTGTCTCTTACCCTCTGATGTCTCTTTCAAATTCTTGGTCCCCTTCTGATTTGACAAAGAGCTATATCCATTTTTCTTCAATTCTTTATTCTCAGCCCTTTCTCTCTTCTATCTATGTTCTTGAAACATTGCACTTTGTCTTCTGGCTTCATTGTGCACATCATTCATCTGCCACTCAGTTGTAATTTGTGTCTCCTTTAAAATCATGTCCCGGCGCCTCGGCGCCGACGCCATGGGGGAGGCGGCGGCCATGCTCGGGCGCCAGAGGACATGGAGGCTGTGACCCCTTAGGCCTCTGAGTGACTAAGACTTCGGAATTTTTTTTTATAACTCCATTTTTTATTTATTTTTTTTTATTTTATTAAAATACAAATGTCAATCAGACAGTTTCAAGACACCTTAACCACACAGATTCGATGAATTAATACATTGCAAAATGTTTTCATAACGTTTTGGTATTGTGCAAGGTGCATACATGATATTATATTTACAGACATTATTTTAGCAGATATCTCTTATCAGTGAATTAAGAGTGTAGTTGCTTATTTATCTAATTTTTTATACCTGAATTATATCAAAAATTCAATAATTATTTATTGAGTGGATGACCATAGTACTAAAAGCCAACATAATATCCTGTCCAACCACCATTAGTGCAGATCTTGCCTATCATAGGATTATGTAGAAGCACAGCATTATCTATCCCAACTGTACTGTCTATACACACACATCCTGATTTTTTCTTTCTACACCCCTTCCTTTGTCTACACCTGTCAAAAGTGGGCACTCCATTGACATTCAACTAACTTAGGTGCTTGAACTCGACACCACAATCCAACACAGCCCAGCATTCTGCAACCATAGTGAGTTATTCAAAGAAGCTGTCGACAATATCCATTTACAGCTCAGCTTAATATTATGGGCTCACGATGTATACTTCATTTTTATACTTTTCTGCTGGATGGTTAAGACCTAGGTAGATCAAGACTTATATACCAACACAAGAACTTTATATTTCCTATGAGGTCATTGAAGTCCTCTCAGGGTTTATCTTGTAGTCCTGTACATTATTCTGTAGTTCCTTTGTCTGTGTCATCCATGTGGATGAGTCACGGCCAATGCTTGACCAGATTGTTCTCTGTGAGAGCTTGAGAGAAAGTTTTCTCTTCATGTGACTCTCCCCAGGCACACTTTAGAACTTCATTCTCTTTCCTCTGTGGCTCCATAATCTCCTTGTTCAGAAAATTTGGAGCTCACCTGAGTTTCATGATGTTGCAGTACAGGTTCTCCTATGTCCTAAGTCTTCGCTGACCTTGAAAGGCTAGGGCCAAAATGTTGGCTGGCCTTGTGGCTCTTCTATTTCTTCAACTCTGACTTGTGATCTTAGGTTGTTAACCATCCAGAAGAAAAGCTGATTAGTATCCTGCAGCATATGCCATTCACTTTGCCTTATCTGACTCAAGTGATTTTACTTGTTGTACATTTCCTTTTGTATTTCTGCTTTTCGCTTGTTATACTAGGGAGACTATACGATATTTACACATGTGTGTCTGGTTTATTTCAC